>JAJHZJ010000345.1:6731225-6736468 GCA_023548195.1 Bettongia penicillata ogilbyi | reverse complement strand
CGATTGGTGATAGGGGAATTTGAATACTCGGTGTTTTCAGGTGGAGGTAGGGATAAATGGAGAGAAAATTTGGAAACCAAAATTTTGTGAAAATGAATGTAAAAAGTTAAATAAATAAATTTGTATTAAAAGAAAAAAAAAGAAAACAAAAACACAAACACAAAAACACAACACATAAATTTATACCCACAGGAATCACACTCACCTGCCAAGAGTGGCATGCTATAATGGAAGAAGTGAACTTTGAATTAGAAAATATGACTACAAATCCCTGCTATCTCACAGACATATACATGACAAAGCCAAATGGCATTGTGAATAGAAAGCTAAGTCTGGAGTCAAGGATATCTGAATTTAAATCTGGTCTCAGATAACTTGTGAGCTTTGGGGCTCAGATAATTTTTTTTTGGGGGGGTCCCACCACACACAGCACTAAAACTCTTATTTATCTCATTTTCCTTAACTCTACAATGGGATTATTGTAACATCTACTTCACAGGTTTGTTGTGTTGTGAAGATCTAATGAGATAAGATTTGTAAAGTGCTTAGAGTAGTGCTTGACACATAATAATATGATATGTTGCATCCTCCCCACCCCATAGAAAAGTCATTTGACTTCCCTATTTCAATATCCTCACTTATAAAATTGATCAATGATACTTAATGTCTCATAGGACTGCTATGGAAAAAAAAGTGTTCAGTAAATTTTACATGACTCTCTAAATGTGACCTGTATAATTTTGCAAGATTCAGTGAACCTGAAATTGAAAAGAGAACAAAATAAAATGTAAAAGTCTAGGATTTCCTGAATGAATTTACACGAAAACATAGTTAGTTAGCAGAGTGAGTAAGCTCTCTGAGGACAGAGATTTCATTTTTTATGTAATGGGAATATTCCCAGTGTTTAGCATAGTGGGTGACTAGTAAATAAAAGTTCCTTAATAGAATCCTTAAACACACAGATATACCCACACAGAGTATATATACCATATATATTACTGTATATACTACTATATGTACTATGTGTATACATGTACTATACATACTATTAGCATAATATATATTTGATATGTTATATACATTGCAAAAGTAATATACACATGTGTATGTATGCATGTGTGCATACATAAAATAGAAATAGACATACTGACTATATATCAAGAGTATAATAACTATATTAAAGCACAAGGTGTCTAGAGAAAATAACTAAACCAAAAAAAAGCAATCATGCTTTTGTTCAAGATTATGCATATAAATTAGCTATGTGACTTTAAACTATATTATGTTTTAAAATGAAATCTGTAGCATCTAGGGACCTCCCCCATTTGGCAAGAAAAATCCCCAAAATAAATTCCATGGGGTTAAACTACTGTGTGAAAAGTGCGTGCCTTAAAATTACATCTAAGACCACACCCCTATTTGTTTACCTTTAATATAAGAAAATACGATATGTTAGAATGAAAGCTCCTTTATGGAAGGTATTTTGGTTCATTTTCAAAGTGTCTTGTCCTCAGTATCTATCAACACAAAACTGATACAGAGTCTTTATACTTCCTAACTGCTTATTCATAGGCAAAAGCATTAAGGCATTCTCTGGCTCTGTTCTCTGAACAGACTCTTGTTTTGTTTTTGTTTTTGTTTTTTTCTCTTACTTTCTTCTCTGTTAGGTACTTTGGAATTAGGACACATAGTTGACATTGGACTCTGCTCTGTGTCTCTCCACTTCGAGCTCAAATGAAATTGGCGGTTATCTCTTCTTCACGAAAAAAGCTGAAGTTCTTTTACAAAACACATAAACTTGTGCAGAGAAATCAGTTAAAAGCTCATTTAAGATCTTGTGCTTTCAAAATCTTGGCAACTGAAGACTGATATCCCTAGAAGGAACTTTTCAGCCCCAGAACCAAAGCTGTTCAGAAAAAGATGCATATAAATGCCCACAAATGCTTGCTTCTTTCTCCAGGGATGAACCTGTTGAAGGTAATGGGATGTTTTTCCCCCTGTTAGTGATCATATTGTAGCATAAGTTGGGTGTAACTGAAGCTGAACTTGGTGTAGCCTGTAGAGCCCATTCTAGGATTACACACCTGATTTTCTCAGGCCACTTCAAAGGATATGCGTGGCTCAGTGTTAAGAGGCTTGGCAATTTATTGTAATAAAGAACACCCTGAGGATATCCTTAAGTTTTCCCCACCAAATTTATGAGAATAACAATGAGGCAGATTAGTGTGGCATTCAAAAGTCATCCATATCTTTCAGCTCCCTAATCTTTCTTTGATTCTAAGTTACAGCATGCTGTTGTATGACTCCATGAGGTAGTAACCTTCTCCCAACTGGAAACTGATATCAGTGTTTATGGAGAACCATTTTACTTCCCAATGTAGGCGCCCAGATATGAGCCAAAAAACTAAGCTTTTAGGCATTTTACCAGGAGCTCTAAGGTGGAGGTATAATGCAAGGAAGAGTTTGATCCTGTTTTCCAATGGTCAGATTCTTCTAGGGTCATGCATACATATATTCAAAGTTGAGATTATTCCTTTACTGTGGAAAAGGTAAAAGTTTCATCCCATTACCTTCAACAGGTTCATATTTTTTCAGCAGGCATTCCAAATTTCTGAGGCATTTCTGAAGCCTCAGAGAACTTTAGGGCCTGTCTTCTTAGCCAAACAAAAGTGCACTAATACAAAACTAACAATATAAACATTTAAAATTTTACACAATACAATCTTAACTCTTAGAAATAACAACATAGTGAGCTGGTAATATCTCTTGATTATATTTTTTTCTCAAAGTATCACACTTTTTGGCTGCAGTGGTCAATGAAATACTTTCCCAAAATCAATTACTCAAGAGTTAACATCAGAACCATGATATAAAATGCAGGTGTTTTTTTTTTTTTGTTTTGTTTTGTGTTTTTACTAATGAAACCCTAAAAATCATTAATGAGCACTAAAATGTATTATCAATAGGACATTGGGGTTATAGTGACAGAATATCGCCAAAGAAGGCACTGCTCCTAAATTTCCTTCTATGATTAAAACTATACAGAGCTAAGATTAGAATCTAGGTCCCCTCATTCCTTGTATATACTGGGTTAGTTCTCAGTTAAATCTAACCAAAGGAAACACTAGTAGCTAAAGAAAAAGCAATCATCCTTGGACAATTATATTCAGCACAATTTGTTTAGTCTTTTATATATGTTAAAGTGACAATATATACTTGTGATTAATTTCTTAGGAGAACTTTTATAAAGCATGTATATCCAAATTTACATTCTTTTAGTTTAGTGTGTACAAATAAATCTGTTATACAAATATTTGTACAGTATCACATTGAAATATGCCAATCTATCCCTAAAATATAATAAATAAAAGAAATAGTTATTTTTATCCTGAAACTTGATTATTTTCATACACTACCCCAAAATGAATAATTTCTTGCACTTTACCAGCACTCACTTAAAGACAACTTTAAAATATCAATGCAAATCAAATGATGGTACCAACTAAAAGTCAAGAGTAAAACACTATTCCAATTCAACAAACTAGGGGGTCAAAAAGAGAGGTCTATTACATGGTCTACCAGAGAAGGCTGACGCAAAGATCATTTGGATGAAATAGCTGTGATGGTACTAGGAGGTGATGGCAGAAGCAGTAGCAGCTTTAGGAACTCACAAACTAGAAATGATGACCTGGTGACCTGACTACTGATCAGAAAGAAATTATGGGGATCCCTATGCTAACATTGGATACTGGATTAGATGCTCTTTACAATTCCATTGCCCATATCCAGTTCTGGGTTCTAGTTCAAGGGAAGAGAAGAGAATTTTTTTTTGTTCTTGTTGTTTTTCATGGAAGGCATGAGGGACAGTAATAATTTTGGTCACTAGTGATCAGAGATTCAGAGTTACAGTAGCATTTCGAGTCATTTTTCACATTCCAAGAGACAAGATGGATGAATAACAGGTAATTGATATCTCCTAACTCTTGCTGACTTGACGAGCCCAGAGAATATTTCCCTGGGAAAAACCCTAGAAGACTAGGTGCAGCAGAAAGGGTAAGCAGTCTCTTAGCTTGTAAGGATAGAAAGGTCATTAAAGAAGGTCCCTCTTTCTGTGACTGAAGGAGATCAATGCAGGACCAGAGCTGTCCCAGATAGCCCCACATCAGCAACGTAGGAGAAGATCCTGAGCCCCAGGGGTGGGAACCCAGAAACTGTCAATATCAGGACCCCAGGAGTGCCTCAGAACCCCAGGGGAATTGGAAAGATAATAGCAACAGACAGGATCACCCACCACCTAACTTATGCTGCCTGTGCTCTCACTCAGCAGAGGAGACCTCCTGTGGCCAGACCACCACTTCTCCACACTTAATGAGTTAACTTCCAGGGTAACTTCAGGGAAACTCAAAAACACCTCACCTGACTTCTGTTTTCCAACACCGGCCAGCTCAGCACCAGGTAAACTGCAGCATTTTAGCTCCCAACTGAAAGAACCAGAGGCCCCAAAACAAAAAGTCACAAGGTCAAGGCACAAAAACTGTGGGACAGAGCCCCATGAACCCTAGAAGCGGAGATTTGCCTTAAAAATCAGGAAAAGTTGGTTAATATAAGTAAGAAGCAAAGCAAAAAGACCATAGAATCTTTCTATGGGGACAAGGACCAAAAGACAAATGCCAAGAGGTCAGCATTGATACTGTATTCTCATCTGAAGGTAATATGAACTGGTCTGAAGCACAATGAGCCTTCTTGGAAGAGCTCAAGAAGGATTTTTAAAACCCAAATTAGAGAAATAGAAGAAAAAAGGAAGTAATGGCTTTAAAAATATGAAAAAAGAAATGACAGAAGAATTTAAAAAGACAATTGGACAAAAGGAAAAGGAAGTACAAAATGAAACTGGAGAAAATTACTCCTTAGATGGAACAACTGGTCAGATGGAAAAGGAAATGCAAAGTTTGACTGAAGAAAACAACTAGATAAAAATTAAAATCAGGCGAATAGAGGGTAATGAATCTAAGAGACATCAAAAATCAGTCAAACAAAATCTAAAGAATGAAAATACAGAAGAAAATGTAAAATACCTAATAGAAAAAACAACTGACCTGCAAAAGCGATCCAGGAGAGAAAAATCTAAGGATAATTGATTTACCAGAAGGTCAAGATGAAAAAAGGATCTGGACAATATCAATCAAGAAATCATCAAGGAAAAATATCCAGAAGTCCTAGATACAGAGGGCAAAATAGTCATT
>JAJHZJ010000345.1:6551225-6726225 GCA_023548195.1 Bettongia penicillata ogilbyi | reverse complement strand
ATAGACACCAAAACTATACTCGTGGGGGAACTCAAATTCCCCATCTCTGACCTTGATAAATCTAACTTAAAATAAGTAAGAAAGAAGTTAAGATTGTGAATAAAACTTTGGATAAGTTAGATAAGACAGATCTCTGGAGACAACTGAGTGAGGAAAGAAATGAGTGCACTTTTTTCTCAGTGGTACATGGCAGATATACAAAAATTAACCATGAACTACACCACGGAAACCTCACAATCCAGTGGAGAAAGGTAGAGATATTCAATGTATTCTTTTCAGATCATAAAGCAATAAAAATTATGTAATCAAAGGTCATGGAGACACAAACCAAAAACTAATTGAAAACTAAACAATCAGCAACTTCATTCAAGAGAATGACAATAATGAGACAAGTTACAAAATTTTATGGGATATTGCAAAAGCACTTCTTAGGGGAAGTTGCATATCTTTTAATACCTACATGAGTAAAACAGAGAAAGAGGACATCTGTGATTTGGGCATGCAGCTGAAAAAGCTACAAAAAAAACAAATTGAAAATCCCCAAGTAAATACGAAATTAGAAATACTGAATACCAAAGGAGAGATTAATAAAATTGAAATTAAGGAAACTGTTGAACTAATAAATAAACCAAAGATTTGGTTTTATTAAAACCATTAACATTGATAAACCTTTGGTCAATTTGATTTTTAAAAAGTAGGAAACCAGATTATCAATGTCAAAAATGAATGGGGGGAACTCACCTCCAATGAGGAGAAAATTAAAACAATAATTAGAAGTTACTTTGCCCAACTGTATGCCCATAAATTCCACAATCTTAATGAGATAAATGATTATTTTAAAAAATATAAATTGGCCAGATTAATGGAATAGGAATTTGAACACTTAAATAACACCATCTCAGAAAAGGAAATTGAACAAGCCATCGATGAACTTCCTAGGAAAAATCTCTAGGGCAACATGCATTTACAACTGAATTCTAAGAAACATTTCCTGTGCTATATAGACTATTTGGGAAAATTGCCCAAAGAGGGAGTCCTACCAAATTCTTTTTATTATACAAAAATGGTTCTGACATCTAAACCAGAAAGTACTTAAACCGAGAAAGAATATTATAGACTGATTTCTCTAATGAAAGTGGATGAAATTTTTTAGATGGTAGAAGAATGTTTTTTTTATATTATTATTATTATTTTTTATTTGTTTTCAGTGTTCTACAATCACTTCCATATAACTAACATTTGTTTTTCACTTCCTTGACCTTCTTCCCTCCTTCTTCCCTGCTCCCTCCCTGAGATGGCATACACTTTTATATAGGTTCTACATACACACTCCTATAAAACATATATTCACTTCAGTTATGTTGCATAGAAAAATTAAAATGAAGGGAGGAAATCATAAAACAAATCAAAATGTAATACAAAAAAAAATCTGCTTCACTCTGCTATCAAATTCCATAGTTCTTTCTTGGGATGTGGAAGGCACTTTGCCTTAAGAGACCATTGGAAATTTGCTACGTCTTTGCATTCCTATGAAATACTAACTTTGCCAGAATAAATCCTCGCACACTGTGGTCATTGTGTGTACAAAGTTCTCCTGGTTCTTCTCTTTTCACTCAGCATCACTTCATATAAGTTCAGGAGTCTCTGAAGTCTTCCTGTTCATCATTTCTTACAGCAAAATAGTATTACATTACATTCATATACCACAATTTATTCAGCCATTCCTAAACTGATGGGAATCCCCTTGACTTCCAGGTTTTGGCCACCAAAAATAGAGCTGCTATAAATATTTTTGTACATATGGAACCCTTTCCCATTTTTGTGATCTCTTGGACATACAGTCCTAGAAGCAGTATTGCTGGCTCAAGGGGTATGCATAATTTTTGAGCAAGTTCCAAATTGCTCTCCAGAAATACTAGATCAGCTCACAGCTCCACCAAAAATGAATTAGTGTTTCAACTCTCCCACATCTTCTCCAATGTTTGTCATCATCCTGTTTTGTCATGTTAGCCAATCTTATAGGTACGATGTGGTTAGAGGCCGAAATTTTAAATAAGGTATTAGTGAAAAGAATACAGCAATTTATTACGAGAACAATACATTATTATCAGGAAGGATTTTTACCAGGAATGGAAGACTGCTTCAATATTAGAAAAACTATTGGGGGCGGAGCAAAGATGGAGGAGTAGAAGGATGCACATTTACGAGCTCCGAGCCCACAACCCATGGAATTGAGGTAAAAGGAGATCCCCATAAATTCTGAATCTCTGCAGGGGGTGCATAAACATAGGGGAAGAGATTTCCGTTCCACTGAGCCCTGGAGAGCCGTCCCCGGGGTCCATCGCACTCCGGAAAGCGGACTCCACCCCCACCCTTGGCCGCAGCCCCAGAGAAGCTAATGACTTTCTGAGAAACCAAGAAATCACCAAACAAAACCAGAAGAACGAAAAAATGGAAGAGAATGTGAAATATCTCATGGGAAAAACAACTGACCTGAAAAATAGATCAAGGAGAGACAATTTAAAAATTATGGGACTACCTGAAAGCCATGATCAAAAAAAGAGCCTAGACATCGTCTTGCATGAAATTATCAAGGAAAATTGCCCTGACATTCTAGGACCAGAGGGCAAAATAAGTATTGAAAGAATCCATCGATCACCACCTGAAAGAGATCCAAAAAGAGAAACTCCTAGGAACATTGTGGCCAAATTCCAGAACTCCCAGCTCAAGGAAAAAATCTTGCAAGCAGCTAGAAAGAAACAATTCCAGTACTGTGGAAATACAGTCAGGATAACTCAAGATCTAGCAGCTTCTACATTAAGGGATCGAAGGGCGTGGAATAGGATATTCCAGAAGGCAAAGGAAGTAGGACTGAAACCAAGAATCACCTACCCAGCTAAACTGAGTATAATACTTCAAGGGAAAATATGGTCTTTCAATGAAACAGAGGACTTTCAATCATTCTTAATGAAAAGACCAGAGCTGAAAAGAAAATTTGACTTTCAAACACAAGAATGAGAAGAAGCATGAAAAAGTAAACAGCAAAGAGAAGTATTAAGGGACTTACCAGAAATGAACTGTTTACATTCATACAGGGAAAGACAATATTTCTAACTCTTAAAACTTTTCAGTATCTGGGTAGTTGGTGGGACCACACATACACATGTACACGCATGCACACACATACACACATGCATTCACATACAGAGACAGAGAGCACAGATTGAACTGAATAGGATGAGACCATACCTTAAAAGAAATTAAGGTAAATGGTGAGAGAGAAATGTAGTGAGAGGAAAGAGGGGGAAATGGAAGGGGGTAACTATATGTCATTTAAGAGGCAAGTAGGAGATTTTTTTAGTGGAGGGAAAAAAGAGGAGAGCTGAGGAAAAAACAAACAAACAAACAAGAAGTTTACCCTCATCACATTTGACTAAACGAAGGAGTGAAATGCACACTCATTTTGGTATGAAAACCTATCTTACAGTATAAGAAAGCGGGGGAGAAGGAGATATTGGGGGGGGAATGATGGAAGAAAGGGCAAAGGGAGGAGGGAGTAATTGAAAGTCAACACTTGGGGAGGGACAGGATCAAAAGACAGAAGAGAAACAATGAGGGGCCGGTTTGGAGGGATGGCAATTCAGTTAGTCTTACACAACACGACTATCAGGAAAGTCATTTGCAAAGCTACACAGATATGGCGTATAATGAATTGCCTGCCGTACCAAAGGGAATGGGTGGGGAGGGAGGGATGGGGAGAATTTGGAACTCAAAGTTTTAGGAACAATTGTTTAGTATTGTTGTTGCAACTAGGAAAGAAGACATACAGTTAATGAGGAATAGAAAGTCATCTGGCCCTACAGGAGAAAAGAGAAGATGGAGACAAGGGAAGGGAGGGATGACAGAAGAGAGGACAGATTGGAGATAGGGAAAATTAGATTGCTTGGGGTATTGGGGTGAGGGGAGGGGAGAAAAGGGGAGAAAATTTGGAACCCAAAAATTTGTGAAAATGAATGTAAAAAGCTAAATAAATAAAAAAAAGATAAAAAAAAGAAAAAGAAAAACTATTATCATTATTGATGGTATCAACAAGAATATTAACAGAAACCACATGATTATCTCAATAGATGCAAAAAAAAATCTTTGAAAAACCACAATATCCATTCCTATTGAAAACACTGCACAAAATGGGAATAAATTGAACTTCCAGAAAATAATGAGCAGTATCTACCTAACAGCATCAGCAAGCACTATATGAAATGGGGACAAGCTAGATGCATTTTCAACAAGATTGGGTGTGAAACACGGATGTCCATTATCACAACAGTTATTGAATATTGCATTAGAAATACTATCTGCTGTAATAAGAGAAAAAAAGAAATTGAAAAAAATTGGATTAAAAAGAAGCTCAGCTATCACTTAGAATCTCAGAAAATAAAGTAAAAGAAAAATTACTTGAAATAATAAACAACTTTGCAAAGTTGCAGGTTGCAAAATATACCATCACAAATCTTCTACATTTCAATATACTACTAACACAGTCCAAAAGTAATACACAGAAAGAGAAATCCCATTTAAAGCTGCAGTAGACTATAAAATATCTAGGAGTCTACCCGCCAAAACTAATCCAGGGAATATATGAACAAAATTACAAAACACTTTTCGCTGAAATAAAGGCAGATCTAAGTAAGCAGAAAAACATCAGTTGGTCCTGGGTAGTCTGAGCCAATATAATAAAAATGACAGTTCTACCTAAATTTATTTACTTATTCAGGGCCAAGCCAATCAAAATACTAGATATTTATTTCCTAGATCTAGAAATAAATAATATCAAAATTCATTTGGAAAAACAAAATATCCAGAATATCAAGGGAACTAATGAAAAGAAATGCTGGGGAAGGTGGCCTAGCCCTACCAGATCTCAAATTGTATCTTGTATATTATACCAGATAATAAATTAGGGGTAGACCAGTGGAATATGTCACACACTCAAGATACAGTAGTTAACAAATATAGCAATCTACTGTTTGATAAACCCAAGTAACCCGAGCTTCTGGAATAAAATCTCACTGTTTGACAAAAATTCCTAGGAAACTGGATTCTAGTGTGGCCAAAACTGGGCACAGGCCAATGCCTGACACTGAGCACAAGAATAAAGTCCAAATGGATTCATTATCTAGGTATAAAGATTTATGCTGACAAATCGGGGGAGCAAGGAATAGTATATTTGTCAAATTTATGGAGATTAGAGAAATATATGACCCAACAATAGATAGAGAACATTATGAAGTGCAAAATGGATAATTTTGATTACATTAAATTGAAAAGTTCTTGAACAAACAAACCCAAAGCAACTAAGATTGGAAGGGAAGCAGAAAACTGGAAAAGAATTTTTGCAACTAGTGTCTGTGATAAAGACCTCATTTCTAAAAATATAGAGAGAACTGATTCAAATGTACAAGAATACAAGTCCTTCCCCAATTGATAAACTGTCAAATGATATTAACAGGGAATTTTCAGAGGAAGAAATTAAATCTAACCATGCTTTAAATCACTATTGATTAGAGAGGTGCAAATCAAAATAACTCTGAGGTCCTGCATCACACTTATAAGATTGGCTAACATGACAAAACAGGAAGATGATAAATGTTGGAAAAGATGTGGGAGAGTTTGAACACTAATTCGTTGTTGGAGTTGTGAGCTGATCCAAACATTCTGGAGAGAAATTTGGAACTGAGTCCAAAGGGCAAAAAATGTGCCTTTGACCCAGCAATATCATTTCTGAGACTCTATACCAAAGAGGTCATTGAAATGAGAAATGGTCCCACATGAACAAAAATATTTATAGCTTCTCTTTTTGTGATGGTGAAAAACTGGAAATCAAGGGGATGCCCATCAATCGGGGAATGGCTCAACAAGTTGTGGTATATAAATGTTATAGAATACTATATTGGTATGAGAAATGATGAACAGGAAGACTTCAGAGAATCCTAGAAAGAATTATATGAACTGATGCTGAGTGAAAGTAGCAGAACCAGGAGAACTTAATACACAGCAACAACCAGAGTGAGTGAGGAATTTTACTTGTAGAATTAGTACTTCATTGAAATATATGGATTTTACAAAATGGACTCTTGGACTAATGAACTAATGGACTCTTGAGGCAAAATGTCTTTCACATCCGGAGAAAGAACTATGGAACTGGATTGCAGATAGAAACAGACCATTTTATTTTGTATTATGTTTTGTTTTGTTTTATGGTTTCTCCCATTCATTTTAATTCTTCTATGCAACATTCAACAGGAATCTACGTGCAGACCCTATATAAGATTGTACACTGTGTTAGGGAGGCAGTCGGGAAGGAGGAGAGAACTGGGAGGAGGGAGTGGAAAAAATGTATGATATATGGAAGTGATGGTCGAACACTGAAAACAAATAAAAAAATTAATTAAAGAAGGGCCCTGAGGGACAGTCTTGTTTTCAATTCCAGGGGAGCAGAACCCCCAAGAATCAATATTAATCCCAAGGAATCAGAGACTTTGTGCTTAAAGTCGGGACCGCAAACTAGTTGGGCAGTAACTGTATCACACAATCTTGGAAGCACTAAAAGTCAATTAAGAAAAGTCTAAAAGGGTAAAAAAAAAATGGGATGAAAACGTAAGAGTTCCTGGGAGAAGTAAAAAAAAAATGTTGTTTTTTTTTTCAAAATCAGAGTGGTAGAGGAAAAAAATAGGTAAAGAAATTAAAGCAAAGGAAGAAAAATATAAAAATACAATTTTCAGCTTATTCACAAATAAGTGAAGGAAAAGCACCTTAAATATAGAATTGTCCAAATTGAAAAAAAAAGAAGAGTTACAAGTATTCATCGATAAAAATGGTTTCCTAAAAAGCAGAGTTGGACAAATGGAAAAATAACAAATTTAAAAGTCCTTAATTAAAGCCCCAAATGGCAATCCTGTAAATCCAAGGAAACATTAATAAAATTTAATGGGAAAAATAACTGAAAATAAAACCAAGAGCTGGATTTTATGGGAGAAAAGAAAATAGATGAATTTTATTGTTTTGATTTAAAAAAAGAAGATAAATTAGTAGTATCAATAATTAAATGAGTAAATTCACCATCAATGAAGATGAAATGAAAGCAATTACTATGAGTTATTCTGAGTTATTCAGAATGACAATCGAAATAAAACTGACAGATATTAACAAAAGTAAAAACTCTCCTTTCTCAGAAAAAGAAATTTTATAAGTCATTGATGAACTCCCTAAGAAAAAATCCCAAGAAAAATTGATTCCATGGTTATTTAAACTTCTGAAAGAAGATATTCTAGCAAATTTCTTGTTTGATAAAAATTTGTTATTGATACCTAAGCCAAGAAAAGCAAAAACAGAGAGAGAAACCTATAGACCAGTTTCCTTAATGAATATCAATGCGAAAATATTAAATAAAATACTATGAAGTAGATTACAACAATTTATCACAAAGTTCATACACTATAATCAGGGGGCATTTAGAAGATGAACGAAAGTTTGATTCATTATTAGGAAAATTATCAACATAGTTGACTATACTAATATCAGAAACAAGAAAAATATATGAATGCATTAAGAGATGAAGAAAAAAGAAATTTGATAAAATAAAACGAGAAAGTATAGAAATCAATGGAAACTTTCTTTAAATGATAAATAGAATTTATCTAAAAACAAGAAAAAGCACTAAGCTTGTCTTTTGGGTGACTTTAATGCCAGAGTAGGCACAGACTATCAGACATTCCAAGAGGTCCTTGGGAGAAACAGAGTCAGAAACAAGAACAGCATTTGTCACCTACCACTAAAGACTAATAGCTATATTATAGGAAACCATCATCTAAAGTGGTCATGTATGACAAATATTTCGTTCAGGATGTACCTTTCTGGCACAGAATTTTTTATGGAGTTCTCCCCCGCCACATACATTAAAGTCAACTAAACATCAGGAAGTTCTTCTTCTGAGATGTTAGAAAATTAATTCTATTAATTTTTATTATCAGTATATAATGTATTTATATAATTATAAAATTATTATTATACTAACATTTAATATTCTATTAATAACCAATATATCTTGGTGGCTTCAGTGGAAAGTACTATGTTAGCACAAACATATGACACATTGTTGAAAATGATATCTTTTGAAAAAATAAAGAAATAGGTGTGTGTGTATGTTTGTGGTAGTGGTAGAGAAGAAGAGGGAACAGGAGGAAAAAAGAAGAACAAGAGACACATGCATGTAGATATCAAGATGAAAATAAAAGGAGGAGGAAGATGTCAAATAGGAGAAAGAAATCTGGGGCTTGAATTTTCAATTAATCTCAGTTCTTTTGTATGGTATGACTGGTGCTCCTCGAGATCTGTTAAAAATTTCTAGGATCCTCAAAGACACAACTGCTGGCCCATATGAGGGTGACAACTTTTCGACTGCTTCTAGACATGAACTGGCTGGGCACTGAAAGGCTTGTTATTTTGATAGGATTTGGAAACTCTAACTGGTCCTATACTTCTTCCTTTACCTATGGCTTCATCAGGGGGTCAGTGTGCAATTAAGATAAAAGGAATAATCTTCCATCTGGGACAAGTATTTCATTAAATATTTATCAATTATTTCAAACCATTTTGACATTCTCTTAAAATTTGATAAAGACCACATTGTCGTATTAGTTATGCTGCAAAAGAAAACACAGAGCAAAAATAAAGAAACAAAATTTAAAATATGTTTCAATCTTCATTCAAATCTCAGTTCTTTCACTCAAGGTAATGGTATTTGCAACTGAGAGTTCTACTGAGGAATGATAGATGGACTTGCTCTTCCCAGACCTTACATCATGCATCCATTTTTATGTGACAGCCAGAATAGCAGAACTATGCTAGTTCTTGTCCTATCTTTCCCACTCTGTATTTCTGTTCCTACATAGGTGACATGGGCATCAATTAAAAGTAGGTATTTCTAGCCTTAGAGGTAATCTGGGTTTCAAGAAGCCTTGAGTCCATGGCATGAAACTGATTAATGGTAGATTAACTTCTTCACTGGAGAAGATAATTACCCACTAGGAAGACAGTAAATCTTTGACTAAATTACCAAAAGTCACTGATGCTGAAAAAGATCACATAGGGGCAGCTAGGTGGCACAGTGAATAGAGCATCCACCCTTGATTGAGAAATACCTAAGTTCAAATGTGGTCACAGATACTTGACTTTTACTAGCTGTATGACCCTAGGCAAGTCAATTAACCCCAATTGTCTTGCTTCCCCCATCCAAAAACAAAAAAAACAAAAACAAAAAAGATAGTACAAAGATGAGGTAAAAAAAATTCTCAATTAAATAACGAATTAGAAATACTGAAAATTAAATGAGAGGTTAATAACATTGAGATTGAGAAAATTATTGAACTAACAAAACTAAGAGCTGGTTTTATGAAAAAAATCCAATAAAATTAATAAACCTCTGCTTAATTTGATTTAAAAAAAGAAGAAAACCAAATTACCAGCATCAAAAGTAAAAAGGGTGAATTCAACAACAATGAAGAAGAAATTAAAATAATAATTAGGATTTATTTTGCCCAATTGCATTCTCATAGATTTTACAATCTTAGTGAAATGGTTGAATATTTATAAAAATATACATTGTCCAGATTAACAGAAGTGGAAGTAAAATATTTAAATAACCCCATCTCACAAAAAAAAATTGAACAAGCCATCAATGAATACCTTAGAAAAATAAATCTTCAGGACTTGATGGATTTACAAGCGGATTTTATCAAACATGTAAAGATAAATTAATTGCAATACCATATAGACTATTTGGGAAAATTGGTAAAGAAGGAATCCTATCATATTTTTTAAGATTCAGATATGGTACTGATACTTAGTGGCAATACAAGGAAAGAAAATTATAGACCAATTTCCCTAATGAATACAGAAGCAAAAAATTGTAAATAAAATATTAGCAAAAAGATTCTAGCAACTTATCATGAAAATAGTACACTTTAATCAGGTAGGATTTATGCCAGGAAGGCAGGGCTGATTCATAACTCATAAAACTATTAGTGTAATTGATCATATTAATAATAAACCTAACAAATGGTATGATTACTTCAGCAGATTCAGAGAAAGCTTTTGACAAAATACAACACCCAATCTAATTAAAAACGCTAGAGAGCATAGAACTAAATGGAGTCTTCCTTAAAATGATAAGTAGCATCTAAAAAGGTTTTGCTTCAGCAAACACTGTATGTAAAATAAGAAATTAAAAAAAATTGAAGGAATCAGAACAGTCAAAGAAGAAAATATGTTATCACTCTTTGCAAATGATATGATGAAATACTTAGAGAATACTACAGAATCACGTAAAAAAAACTTGAAATTTTAGCAAAGTTACAGAATATAAAATAAACCCACACAAATCATTGGCATGTCTTTATATTACTAACAAATCCCAACAGCAAGAGATAGAAAGAGAAATTCTATTTAAAATTTCTGTAGACATAAAAAATATTTGGGACCCTACCGGCCAAAACAAACTCAGAAAAGACAAACCTATAGGATCATGATTGCAACACACTTTTTACACAAATAAAATCAAACCTAAGTTGTTGGGGAAAACATCAGTTGCTTGTGGGAAGGCTGAGCTAATATAATAAAAATAACAATTCTACCGAAATTAACTTGTTTAATCAGTGCCATACCACTCAAACTACCACAAGAAATTTGCAGAGCTGGAAAAAATAATATCAAAATTCATATGAAAGAAAAAAGCATCCTGAATCAAGGAAATTAATGAAAAGAAATGCTAAGAAATTCTAGGAAAAACGGTTCAGTCATACCAGCTCTTAAATTGCACTATAAAGCAGTAATCATCCAAAATACTTTGTTCTGCTTTAAAAAATAGAAAGATAGATCAAAAGGTTAGTCCACAAGACACAGTTGTCAATGATTATCGCATTTTACTGTTTGATAAACACAAAGACCACAGCTTTATAGATAAGGACTCACTATTTGACAAAAACTGATGGAAAAACTGGAAAATAGTATGGTAGAAAGTAGGCGTAGACCAGTATCTGGCACTGTATATTAAAATAAAGTATAAATGTAAATATGATTTAGGTATATAGGCAGATGTTATAAACAAATTAGGGGAGCAAGGAATAGTTTACTTGTTATATTTACAGAAAATGGAGGAATTTATTACTAAACAAGACATAGATAGCATTATAAAATGCACAATGGGTAATTTTTATTACATTAAATTCAAAAGTTTCTCCACAAACAAAGGTATTGCAAAGACCACTAGGAGGGAAGCAGAAAACTGGAAAAGACTTTTATAAGTAGCATCTGTGATAAAAAAAAAAAAAAACCTCATTTTTAAAATATATAGAAAACTGGGTCAAATCGACAAGAATACAAGTCATTTCCCAATTGGCACATGGTCAAAGGATATGAATAGACAATGTTCACAGGAAGCAATTAAAGCTGTTCATAGTCGTATGAAAAGATGTTCCACGTCAGTATTGATCAGAGAAAGGAAAATCAGAACAACTCTGAGGTATCACACAACACCTATCAGATTAACTAACCTAACAAAACAGGAAAATGGTAAATGTTGAAGAAGATTGGGGATAGTTGGAACAATAATTCCTTGTTGGTGAATCTGTGAGCTGATCCAACCATTCTGGAGAGCAATTTGAAAGTATGCCTAAAGGATTATAAAAATATGCATATCCTTTTGACCCAGCCATACTAAATCTAGAGCTGTATCACAAAAAGATCACAAAATTGCCAAAAAGTGGCCACGTGTGAGAAAATATTTATAGCATCTGTTTTTGTGGTGTCCAAGAACTAAAAATTGAGGGGGATGCCCATCAATTAGGGAATGGCTGAACATGTTGTGGTATATTAATATAATGGAATACTATTGTGCTATAAGGAGATGAAGAGGCAGGCTTCAGAAAATCCTCGAAATACTTATATGACCCGAAGCTGAGTGAAGTGAGCAGAACCAGGAGAAAGAACATTGTTCACAGAAACGGCCACAGTCTGCAATGACTGATTTTGGTGTAATTATCCCTTCTTAGCAATGCAAGGAACTAAAACAATTTCAATGGGCTCATAAAGGAAAATGCCATCCACATCCAGAGGAGGAATTATGGAGTCTGAATGCAGAGTGAAGCAGACTGTTTCCTCTATTGTTTTATTTTTTTTTTCCTATTTCACGATTTCTCACATTCATTATAATTCCTCTCTGCACCATGATTTATGTGAAAATATATGTAATAGGAATGCGTGTCTAGAGTCCATATCAAATTGCATGCTGTCTTCAGAAGGGAGAGGGGAGAGAGGAGAAGAAAATGTAAAAAATGTAAAACTTACAGAAGTGAATATTGTAAACCAAAAATTAATATATTAAAAAAAAAACATTAGTCAGCAGTTCTGCAAGTTGTCTTATATTCTGATGATGTTTAAATATAAGTTTTTTATCAGCTCATAACAGTACTTATAACTTCATTAATCTTTGTTTTGTCATTCTGCCAAAGAACCACGTGAGACTTTTATCTTGAGCTTTTTGTTCTCCTTTTCAGAAATATAATGCCTGACTCGTATCTGACTTACATGGTACACGGGGTTCTTTCTAGTCCCCTTTATGGAGAGATCAGACATTGACTGAAACCTAGGCTTGATCAGTTTCCCTCCAGAGCACAAGAGGGAGGTTGAATGAATAAATTGTGAGAAAATGGAAAATATGAGAGCAGAAACCCTCTCATTAGAAGTCAGTCTCTGCCTCTCCATCACTGAACAAAGCAGAGAATCTCTTTAGTGTTGATGGAAGTGAGTGAAATCCCTTTAGTGTCCCTTAAGTCCTACAGTTATTGCCTATACATACATACATACATACATACATATGTGTATATATATATATATATATATATATATATATATATATATATATATATATACATTCTTCTTTTTTTCAGCCAAAGAAAAATAAAGCTTATTAAAGATCTGTCATATTGGGTAGACTCTTAAGAAGTCTAAGCATTTGTGATGCTTAAATTGATAAACTGACTTCTGTAAGATGGCCTTCATTGCCAGTCTTTTTTAACTCTGGGCTGATGTTTAGATGCAATACCTGTTGACTTATCTTGCAACAAGAGCAGTTCGTCTTTCATGTCTATTGAATTTTGTGTTGTCTATAAGTGTGCATACATTCCATGTACCCATCGTAAGTAGAATCATCTTTGCAGATGTTTTTGTACATTTTGTACATACTTTTGTGTTTCTACTACAGAGTGAGATTCCCTGCCTGCCACGGTAATCAGGCCAAGGTTGAGTAAGCAGACAATTTTTGGGGCACCCTTTTTAGCCTCCTTCCTCATACTTGGAAGTTAACAGTGCAATCCTTAAAAGGCTCCTCAGAAACCCAGAGGGCTGCCAAATCCCACTGTAGTTTCCAGTGAGAAACAACTCTAGGGCCCGGGCTGCCTGTATGTAGGGTTGTGACTACAGTTCCCAGTGTATCTGCCCCTGCTGTTTCATCACTTGCCTATCGTTATAGGACTTTGAGATATAATAATAAAATGGTATGGGTGATGTGTTTTGATGCACATCAAAAGTGGAAAGTGTCCCTGAAAAGGGCTAAGCAGCCATCACACCAAAGGCACTGGTCCTCCCTGAACACACCCTATATCCTGATTTCTCATCCTGGGGTGGGGATTTAAGCATAGTGATAGAAGAAAGTTTATGGCCTCAGGAAAGTGCCAGATCAAGTAGGAAGATTCAAGGAGAGTTCATGGGGGCTCCCAGAGCCTATGACTCCATTATTCCCTCCTCAAACAAATGGGACAGAAATTCTTTTGGGGTAAGGGGCAAAGGTCTTCACTTCCATGACTTCTTCCTGTTGTCAAACTCTTTCTGCCTCGATGTGTCCCACTCAATGGGGTATGTAGCCTTAGCAGTCATCTGGAAACTGATAGTTTGGACCCTGGAGAAGACAAAGCTATCAAGAAGGTTAAGCAAACAAGGATGAAAACAGGCCCAAAAGGAGTGTAAAGAAAAGACAGTTTCTCTGGCATAAAAGACAATTTCATTGGAAGGAATTAAAAGATGACTATGGTGAGATCAAACCATAAAAGGAAAAGAGCATGTTTTATGGAAAAGATTTTTTGCTGTCAGATATCCCCTTTCTTTTCAATTTGCATCATGGGCACGGAGAACATGGAAAGTATATTTTGAATCAATAAAAACATTTGCTCTTTGATTTTCCCCTAACTCTAGGGATCCTGTCGGTGCTATTAATTCTGTCTTATTAACAGAGATCCTAAGGTTCAGGGATTTGGCCTCTATGGTGTGGTGGAGGCTGACTACTTCATACTCAACTCTCCTACCCCCCTTGTTCTGTGCATCACACTACTTCAGACATCTGGAGTGTGTCACACACCTCAAGAATTAGGTCAGGGGTATCTAAGAGCAAGATTTGATGTTTGGTAAGCCTATGACTTCCCAGCCTCTGAAGGCACTCAGCTTCCCAGATGCTAGGAAATCAATGGGGAGTCAGATCTTCTGGGGCCTGACCAAGTGTAAGTTTAGAGCCAACTTCAATCAGAATAAGTACAGTAGCCATGAGTCTAATTGTTTTGAAAAACAGGCAAAGAGCATGGGAGCCAGACCCTAAGGATAGAATTAGTAGTCCCAAACCTGACCTCTCCTTTCATAAACATGCAGAGTGAAGGGATTTTCAAGATTGAGTAGAGCTAATGCTAGAGTGGCGGTTAATTTAATTTTCAACTTTAGTCTGGTCATGCCCCTCTCTAGAGGGAGTGAGTTGGGGTCTTGAATAACAATTAGTGGCTGCATTCCCTCTCAGGTCTTGGGTTTAATTGATTATTGACTATGATGGGGAACACATTAAGATCTAGGTGGTGACAGAAGGAGCTCTCCCAGTAATTCATTAATCCCAAACAATTGGTTCAACTATCTCCCACACTTCTGGCCAAACCCAGAGAGGTTTGTTAAACAGGCAGAAAATGGAGGTGGGAAACTTAACAAGACAAAATTGCCTTCCCAATTTGACTATCAGATCTCTTCCCAACAAGGAGGCAGGCCAAGAGGAGAGCATAAAGAAAGTGTTCAAACAGCAGATCCTCAAAGAGGCAGGTTAGGTGGTATATCTGAAGAGATCTCTTCATTTCCCTTCTCCTGCCCATAATGTGATGGGTTGAGGGGAAGGTAGGGTCAGAATAATTGGTCAGAACAGAGAACATAGTCATGATAAAGTAGGTAACCTTACCTTTGGCCTCAATATTTATCCAGGGTTTTGTGTGAGAGATCGAGAAAGTGGGAGTGCTTCCAACCCCAGATTCCCCTATCATTCCCAGTCTTGATAAGACTAGAGGACAGGGTAATGGAAGGTGGCTTCGCCACCTTTCCAACCTAGAGAAAAATCTTTCCACCAATGTCCCCCTAATCACATGTTGGGCATGGTCCTGGAGATACTGGTCCTGGGGGCTTCCTTCCAGGAGAGTACCCTAGAGGGGTAGTCCTTTAACCAGTGGACCTCCTTGCGGCATCAAAAACAAATTTCCCCACTGTGGAAGTTGAGTCTTTTCTTGGCCATGGAAACAGACAAGAATTGAGCAGGTTCCCCATCTGCAGCTCTTTCCCTGAATTCTCTTTCCTCTGCTTTGACTAAGTCTCCATTGTTGAAAACTCCAAAAGTCATTTCCAGTAATTGGGTCTGAGGTGTTTGGGGGCCATTTCCAATTTTTGCAGTTTCTTCCTAATATTTGGGGCAGACTGACTAATGAAATATATGTTAAGTATTGCTGACCTTTCTATAGGGTCACAATCTAAATTTGTCTATTTCTTAATAGCTTCTACCAGCTGGTCTTAGAAAAGGGCAGCGTTTTTCCTTTTCTCCCTGAGTAGTTTTCCTAATATTTTGGAATATGTATGTGCTTTCAAAATATGCTTCTTAGACCTTCTAACAGGCAAATTACCATATGTTCTCTATTTCCCCTATCCCCAGCCTTTCAAAAATACCATCCTGGGTCACGAGTGGGAACAGTAGTTGTTCCTGGGGAGTATTTTGTGGGAGCATCGCTAGCCAAACAATCCCCAACTTTTGGGACTCATTCCCAGATTCTCCTCTTCTCAGTGGTAAAACAGATAGAGAAGAGAATATACAAATCACCGCAAGAAAGATGAAATTGTGAACATATGTCCCTAAAACACTCAGTAAACTTAGTAGGGTCTTCAAAGTGTTGCTCTAGTTTCTCTTTAACCTGTGTGAGACGCAAAATGGAGAATTGAAAGTGCATCCTAATTGCCTCACCAGGCAAGGCAGGCTGTCATTATCTGATTGTGGAGTGGCTCTAACACTTACAAGTCTTACAAGTGTTTTCTGAGAAAGGAGTTCTTAGAGACTTCCGTGAAGGACATCATGAGGGAAATTTCTATCCATTTTTCCTTTCTGGCAATAGTAAAACTAACTCTAAGAGACTATTGTTTTGTACAGTCCCCAAAATGAACCATGTTTTGTGATTCTGTATGTGAAAGTGAGGCCAAACAGTGTTTCAAAAGAACACCAGCTTTATCGTTTCAATTTCTTTTTTTTTAATAATAAAAATTTATTTAGTTAACTTATTATATTCATTTTCACAAAAATTTGGGTTCCAAATTTTATCCTCTCTTATCCCCTCCCCCTGCCCCAATACACCGAGAAATCTAATTTTCCCTATCACCAATCTGCCCTCTCATCTATCATCCCTCTCTTCTCTTGTCCCCATCTTCTCTTTTGTCCTGTAGGGCCAGATGACTTTCTATTCCCCATTAACTGTATTTCTTATTTCCTAGTAGCAAGAATACTACTCAACAGTTGTTCCTAAAACTTTGAGTTCCAAATTCTCTCCATCCCTCCTTCTTGTTTTTTTTTCCTCAGCTCTCCTCTTTTTCCCTCCACTAAAAAGTCTCCTACTTGCCTCTTAAATGATATATAATTACCCCATTCCATTTCACACTCTTTCCTCCCCCTACCTTTCTCTCTCACCATTTACCTTAATTTCTTTTAAGATATGGTCCCATCCTATTCAATTCACTCTGTGCTCTCTGTCTCTGTATCTGCGTGCATGTGTGTATGTGTGTGTGCATGCACGCATGTACGTGTGTGTGCGTGTGTGTGTGTGTGTGTGTGTGCGTGTGTGTGTGGTCCCACCAACTACCCAGATACTGAAAAATTTTAAGAGTTACAAATATTGTCTTTCCATGTAGGAATGTAAACAGTTCACTTTTGGTAAGTCCCTTATGACTTCTCTTTGCTGTTTACTTTTTCATGCTTCTTCTCATGCCTGTGTTTGAAAGTCAAATTTTCTTTTCAGCTCTGGTTTTTTCATCAAGAATGCTTGAAAGTCCTCTGTTTCACTGAAAGACCATATTTTCCCTTGAAGTATTATACTCAGTTTAGCTGGGTAGGTGATTCTTGGTTTTAGTCCTAGTTCCTTTGACTTCTGGAATATCCTGTTCCAAGCCCTTCAATCCCTTAATGTAGAAGCTGCTAGATCAAGTTATCTGATTGTATTTCCACAATGCTGGAGTTGTTTCTTTCTAGCTCCTTGCAATATTTTCTCCTTCACCTGGGAATTCTGGAATTTGGCCACAATGTTCCTAGGAGTTTCTCTTTTTGGATCTCTTTCAGGCAGTGATCGATGGATTCTTTCAATACTTATTTTGGCATCTGGTTGTAGAATATCAGGGCAGTTTTCCTCGATAATTTCATGAAAGATGATTTCTAGGCTCATTTTTTGACCATGACTTTCAGGTAGTCCCATAATTTTTAAATTGTCTCTCCTGGATCTATTTTCCAGGTCAGTTGTTTTTCCCATGAGATATTTCACATTCTCTTCCATTTTTTCATTCTTTTGGTTTTGTTTTGTGATTCTTGGTTTCTCAGAAAGTCATTAGACTCCATCTGTTCCATTCTAATTTTGAGAGAACTATTATCTTCAGTGAGCTTTTGAACCTCTTTTTCCATTTGGCTAATTCTGCTTTTGAAAGCATTCTTCTCCTCATTGACTTTTTGAACCTCTTTTGCCAATTGAGTGAGCCTATTTTTCAAGGTGTTATTTTCTTCAGCATTTTTTTGCGTCTCTTTTACCAAGGTTTGACCCATTTTTCATGCTTTTCTTGCATCTCTCTCATTCCTCTTCCCAGTTTTTCCTCCACCTGTCTGACTTGATTTTCAAAATCCTTTTTGAGCTCTTCCATGGCCTTAGCCCACCGGACCTCCACCTCGGAGGCCCTCACCTCCACGTCTTTCCCTGATGGCAAGAATAGTTCCTCATCATCACAATTGAAAGGCGGAAACATCTGTACCCCATCTAAGTAGCTTTCTATAGTCTAATTTTTCTTCCCTTTTCTGGGCATTTTCCCAGCCAGTTACTTGACTTCTGAGATTTCTCTGCACCCCCGCCTAGATCCGCCCAGCTAGTGCTTGGGGTCTGAGATTCAAATGGACTTTCCGCGGCAGGCGGGGCTGCTTATCAATGTGAGCTTTAGTTCTGGTGCTCAGTTGGGGGCAGGGCCGCCTCCCAGGCTCAGTTCCCTCAGGGGCTTTATGCAGAGACCTTCAGTAATGGGGCGGGTGGAGGCAGGGCCGTCTCCCAGGCTCAGTTCCCTCAGGGGCTTTATGCAGCCACCTTTGGTAATGGGGCTCCTGTATGCTCAGGGAGTCTGGGCCGCCGCTGCCTCTGCCATTGCCTCTGCTGCTGCCTCTGCCACTACCTCCCGAGGGGGCCCAAGCCACGGAGACACCCTGCTCCCCTCTTGGCCAGACCAGACGTCTCTCTCACTGACTGACCTGTAGCGTCTGTGGATGGAGGGACCTTCCTGGCATCCGGTGATTCCGTCCCTGAAGCCTGCTCGTATCCGCTCCTCTGGGGCCCTCCAGCCAGGGCAGCACAGGGTGGGCTCTGCTTTCCGGGGCACAATAGACCCCTGGGGACGGCTCTCTAGGGCTCTCTGTAATGGAAATGTTTTCCACTGTGTTTCTGAGCACTTTGCAGTGCTCCAGAATTTGTGGGGAGTTCTTCTTGCAGGAAATATATGGGCTGTGGGTTCGGAGCTAGCATACGTGAGTCTTTCTACTCCGCCATCTTGGCTCCACCCACTGTCCTCGTTTCAATTTCTTTAGAGAAATTGTTTTTTTTTTTTCCAAATTTTGTAAAAGACACACCAAGGGTCAATTTTTTTGAACTGAAAAGGATTGATCCATTATGGATGTGGGGGCTGGAATTCCCTTCATTTGTAAAGGAGGATGTGGGAGTAAACCTCAAGAAACAAAGAAAAGTATCTGAAGTTTTCCCTGTTCCCTAACACTGAGAGAATTGAGAGAATTGGACATAAGCTTCCAGATAGAGTGTCCATTCTTGTATTCTATGCTTCAGAAAGTGTTCCCAGGTCCATGGCATATATTTGACTAATCATTCTGTCCCAAATACTACGAGGAAACTGCAGAAATTGTCAATGACCCCCAAACACCTTAACCACTGGCCTGAGAACCTGAGAGCACTAGACTGAATATGAGACAGCCTCATAGCTATCTGACATAATGGGACCTGAGAGGGCAGACCCAAAATACACTTCCAATGTACTTGGGGAGGGACTACAATATAAAGTTCAAAAGAAAATCGTTAAGTGTAAAGGGGACAATGCCAGAACATGGGGAAAAACAGATTTAAATATGAGGTTTTTTATGTCTCAGAATGTCTCAGAAAAAAATGATTATATATGATCTTTTTCTAAGAAGGAGAAGGTTCTTTATAATTATCACTTTGAGAAGCATTTTGTCATATTTTTTATAATTTCTGGGTGAGAAGGATGGCATAATTACAGGTATGGTCTATGATTCCTGTATGAAACATCTGTGGTCCTTCAGAAGTAAATGACTCTTTCCAAACATACATCCTGATTCTACAATTCTCTAGAGAACTACATGAAAACTCTAAGTGACTTTCTTGAGAAGAAGTAGCAGAGTCTCCGATATGGATTCATCATATGCTAAAAATCACATGGTCATTGTTCTCTGTCTTGTCCCTCCTGTGCCCCTTCTACCCTTTGAGAAGACAAGCAATATGATATTGTGTACACAGATGAAGTAATGCCAAACATTTTTTCTTATTAGTCAAGTTGTGAAAGAAAATGCAAGCATAAATCCCAAGAAAAATAAACTTTAAAATGATTCTTCAGTATGCATGCAGGATTCATCAATTTTTCTCTAGACATTGGCAATATTTTTTCATCATGGATCATTTGGGAATGTCTTGAATCATTGTGTTTTTAATTAATTTTTATTTTTTCTGTTTTCTAAAATCACTTCCATAAGTCTTAGATTTTCTCCACCTCCCTCATCCTCTCTCTCCTTAAATGGCATATAATATTATACCAGTTCTACACATACATTTATGGTAAATACATTTTCACAATAGTCATGAAACCCAAAAAAATCCCAAAATATACCACAAGAGGAAATATATGCTTCTTTCTGTATTCCAATTCAACAGTTCTTTCTGTAGATATGGATGGCGTTTTGCCTCAAATCCATTGGGAATGTTTAGACCTTAGCATTGAAAGGATGTGCTAAGAATACAAGAAAATTTCCTTGCACATTGTGATTGTTACTGTGTGCAATGATCTCCTGGTTTGGCTACTCAGCATCAGTTCATATAAATACTTCTAGGCTTCTCTAAAGTCTTCCTTTTCATAATTTCTTACAGCACAATAGAATTCCATTACATTCATATAGCAGAAATTCTTCAGTCATTCCCAAATTGATGGGCATCCCCATGATTTCCTGTTCTTGGCCACCACAAAAGAGTACTTCTATATGTATATTTGGTGCACATGGGATTCTTTCCCATTTTTATGATTTCTTTTGGAAACAAGAAAAAAAGCGATATTGTTGGGCCAAAGAGTATGTATATTTTTGTAGGCCTTTGGGTGTAGTTCAAAATTTCTTTCCAGAATGACTATATGTATGTGTATGTGTGTATTCTTTTATTTCACTTAGATTGTCAAATTTGTTGGCATACAGTTGGGGAAAGTAATATCTAATTACTGTTTTAATTTCCTCCCTGTTGAAGGTGAGTTCACCCTTTACATTTCCGATATTGTTAATTTCATTTACTTTCTCATTTTTTAAAATCACGTTGACCCAAGTTTGCCAATTTTATTGTTTCTTTCATAAAACCAACTCTTAGTTTTATTTATTAGTTCAATAGTTTTCTGAATTTCAATCTTTATTAGTCTCTCCTTTGGTGTTCAGTATTTCTAATTTGGTATTTGCTTGGGGATTTTCAATTTCTTCTTTTTCTAGCTTTTTCAGTTGCATGCCCAATTCATTGATTTTCTCTTTCTGTATTTTATTCACATAGGCAAAGATACAAAATTCTCCTTAGAAATGCTTTGTCAGTGTCCCATAAATTTTGGTAGGTTGTCTCATTGTTGTCATTCTCTTGAATGAAGTTACTGGTTGTTTCCACGATTTCTGTTTTTTTCTTAAATTATTTTATTTGTTTCCAGTCATCCATAATCACTTCCATATATCTTTGATTGTTTTCTTCTTTCTCCCTTTTCTCCCAACCTTCCTCACCACATCTTTCCTGAGATGGTATACGATTTTATTATTCTACATATTCTATATTTTTAATGTGTATTCTACACATACATTCCTATTAAGTACATTTTCACCTTAGTCATATTGAATAGACAAATTAAAATGAATAGGAGAAAACAAAACAAAACAACAGGTAACACAAAAGAAAATGGTCTTTTCATTGTGGGATCAAATTTCAGAGTTCTTTCTCTGGCTGTGGAAGGCATTTTGGCTCAAGAGTCCATTGGGAATTTTTTAAGTCCTTGCATTGCAATTAAGTACTAAGTCTACCACGAAAATTCCTGGCAAGCTATGGGTGTTGCTCTGTACGAAGTTCTCTTGGTTCTTCATCTTTCACTAAGCATCAGTTCAAATAAGTCTTTCCAGGCCTCTCTGAAGTCTTCCTGTTCATTTTTTCTTATAGCACAATAGTATTCCATTACATTCATGTATCACAATTTTTTCAGCCATTCCCCAATTGATGGGCATTCTCTTGATTTCCAGTTTTCAGGCACCACAAAGAGAGCTGGTACAAATATTGTTATACATGTGGGACCCTTTCACACTTTGAGATACAGGCCTAGAAGCGATATTGCTAGATCAAGCGGTATGCACATTTTTGCAGCCCTTTGGGCATAGTTCCAAATTGCTCTCCAGAATGGTTGGATCAGCTTACAGCTCCACCAACAAGAAATTAGTGTTCCAAATCTCCCACACCTTCTCCAACATTTCCCATCTTCCCATTTTTGTGATGTTACCCAATCCACTGGGTATGACATTGTACCTCCAATTTATTTTTATTTGCATGTCTCTAACTAATAGTGATTTGGAACATTTTTATATGACTGGAGGTAGCTTTAATTTCTTCCTCTGAAAGCTGCCTGTTCCTCCTTTGTGCATTTATCAATTGGGGAATGACTTGCATTCTTGTATATTTGACTCAGTTGTCTATATATTTTATAAATGAGGCCTTTATTACAGACGCTAGTTGTAAAAATTCTTTCCCAGTTTTTGCTTTCTTCCCAATCTTGGGTGCATTGGGTTTCTTTGCGCAAAATCTTTTCAATTTAATGTAATCAAAATAATCCATTTTGCAATTCATAATATTTTCTATCTCTTGTTTGTTCATAAATTTTTCCATTCTCCATAAATCTAAAGTATTTCTTTCTCTTGCAGTTTGTTTATAGAATCAGACTTTATAACTAGATCTTGTATTTATTTGGACTTTATTCTTGTGTGTAGTGTGAGACATTGATTGATGGCCAATTTATGCCATGCTGTTGTATAGTTTTCCATGCAGTTTCTTCCAAACAGTGAGTTTTAACCCAAAAGATGGGGTACTTGCATTTATAAAACAGTAGATTGCTATATTCATTGACTAGTGTCTTGAGTACGATATCTATTTCACTGTTCTTAGTACCAAATAGTTTTGGTGATTGTTGGTTTATAATGTAATTTTAGATCGCGTAGAGCTAGGCAAGCTTCCCTAGCATATGTTTTTTTTTTTTTTTTTATTAATTACCTTTATAATCTGGATCTTTTGTTTTTTCAGGTAAATTTTAATATTATATTTCTATCTTGAGAAAATATTTTTTTCTTGTAGTTTGATTTTCATGGCACTGAAAAAGTAAAGTAATTTGGGTAGACTAGCTATTATTATTGTGTTAGCTCTGCCTACCCATGAGCAATGGTGTTTCTCCACTTACTTAGATATGACTCTATTTGTGCAAAAAACGTTTTGTAACTGTGTTCAAATAGTTTCTGACTTTGTTTTGGCAGGTAGAATCCCATTTATTTTATAGTGTCCGGCATAGATTTAAAATGGAATTTCTTTTTCTGTCTCTTGCCATTGGGATTCGCTGGCAATATATGGAAATTGCAGATGATTTCTATGGGTTTATTTTGTAACCTGAACTTTGCAAAAGTTGTTTATTATTTCACGTAGTTTTTTACTTGATTCTATAAGATTCTCTAAGTATATAATCCACAAAGAGTGATTATTTAGTTTGTTACCTGCCTGTTCTAATTCCTTCAATGCCTTTTTATTCTCTTATTGTTGTAGCTAACATTTCTAGTATAGCATTGAACAACAGTGGTGACAGTGGACATTCTTGTTTCACCCGTGATTTTACAGGAAATGTATTTAACTTGGAGGCAGGGTCAAGATGATGGAGTGAGAGAAAGGACTCACCTAAGTGCTTAGACAACTCCTTCAGATACCTCTAATAAAAGAATATGACCAAATTTTGGAGGTGCAGATTCCAGTAGGAGACAGATTGTGGCAGATTCAAAGGCCAGGAGCGACTGGAAGGTCCAGGGGAAAGATATGTTTCATGGGGTTGAGCCCACAGTGCACAGCGCAGTAAGTCCAGCACACCAGAGTGAGATGGCCCCAAGAAGCCTGAGACAGCAGCAGGCAGAACCAGCCCAGGGGGAGAGACAAGCAGAGCCGAGCCAGCCACAGCCACTGAGCACCATATATCAGCACAGCAGCTCCTGAGACTTTCAACCCATAGATCAAATGTCTGTAAATCACCTACTTGAACTTCCGGGGCCAGGATGGCAGAGTGAACAATAAATGTTCTCTCTTACCCCCTTTCTGACCTTGAAAGAACCATAAAATATGTTCTCAGAAAAATCCTGGATAAGTGAGAACAGCAGAGTGGCAAATAGTCTCATAATACCTGAGGCTAGGAAAATAGTTAAGGGGGATTCCTCCTACAGTGGTGGAGGCAGACTGGAAGGAAAGGGGACCCAGGATGGAGAAAACTCACACTAGAACCCAGGCAAGACTCAGGGCCGGGAGAGGAGCCCCAGGAGGGGTGGAAACTCGAATTAGCATCTAAGCATGCCTCAGCACTCCAGGGCAAACGGGAAGACAATAAGGCAGCTGGGATCACCATCCCCTGAGCTTGCTTTTACCTCAGTTCAGCTGAGGAGATCTTCTGTGACCAGATGACCCCTCTCCCACACTTAACAAGCTAACCCCAAGGCTGATCAGGGAAACAAAACAAAAACCTACTCTTAGCTTTTTCACACAAGTCATTTCAACACCAAGTTCTGCAGCTTCTAACTGAAAGAACCAGAAACCACAACACACAGTCACAATCATGAACAAGAAAAAGCAAAATAAGTGCGAAAAAACCATAGAATATTTCTATGAGGATAAGGACAAAAACGTAAATACCAAAGAGGTCAGTACTGAGACTGTACTACCATCTGAAACTTCAGAAGGGACTATGAACTGCTCACGTGCACAAACAACTATCTTGGAACACCTGAAGAAGGAAATAGAAGAAAAACTGGCCAAAGATTTTAAAAGTATAAAAAAAGAATTCACCGATGCAAATATCTCTTTGAAAAGGAAATTTGAACAAATGGAAAAGAAAGTACAAAGATTAATTGGAGAAAATAACTCCTTAAAAGAAACATTGGACAGATGGGAAAGGAAGCGCAAAACCTAACTGGGAAAATTGGTCAAATGGAAAAGGAAGTACAAAAATTAAATGGAGAAAATAACTCCTTAAAAGGAAAAATTGGTGGATGGAAAAGTAGATACAAACATTAACCGAAGAAAACAATTTGAGGAAGATTAGAACTGGGCAAGTAGAAACTAATGACTCCATGGGACATCAAGGATTAGGCTAACAAAATCTAAAGCATGAAATGATAGAAGAAAATGTCAAATATCTAACTGGAAAAACAACTGACCTGGAAAATAAATCCAGGATAGAAAATTTAAGAATTGTTGGCCTGTCAAAAAGCCACAATGAAAAAAAGAGTCTAGACAACATCTTCCTGGAAATCATTAATGAAAACTGCAGAAGTGCTAGATCTGGAGGCCAAAATAGTCATCAAAAGAATCCACCATTCACCTCCCGAAAGGGATCCCAAACTCAAAACCCCAACAAATATCGTTGCAAAATTCCAGAACTATCAAGTGAAGGAGGAAATGATACAGGCAGCCAGAAAGAAACCATTCAAATATTGAGGAAATTAGATCCTCAATTAGAGGATTAGAAATTAGAAATATTGAAAACCAAAGGAGAGATAAATGAAATTGAAATTAAGAAAACTATTGAATTAATAAATAAAACAAATAGTTGGTTTTATGAAAAAACTAATACATTGATAAACTTTTGGTCAATATGATTGAAAAAAAGAAAGAAGAAAATCAAATTACTAATACCAAAAATGAAAGAGATAAACGCACCTCCAATGAGGAGGAAATGAAACAATAATTAGAAATTACTTTGCCCAACTTTATGGCCACAAATTTGATAACCTAAATGAGATGGATGAATATTTTTAAAAACATATATTGCTCAGATTAACAGAAAAGGAAATTGAATACTTAAACAACCCCCTCTCAGAAAAAGAAATTGAACAAGTCATCAATGAACTCCCTAGGCAAAAATCTCCAGGGATGGATGAATTTACAAGTGAATTGTATCAAACCTTTAAAGAACAGTTAATTAAAATATTAGATAGACTATTTTTTGAAAACTGAGGAAGAAGGAGTTCTCCGAAATTATTTCTATAACACAAATATGGTTTTGTTACCTAAATCAGGAAGAGACAAAACAGAGAAAGAAAATAATACACCAATTTCTCTAATGAATATAGATGCAGAAATTTTAAATAAGATTTTAGCAAAACAAATACAACATCTTATCATGAGAATAATATTTTATGCTCAGGTTAGGATTCATACCAGTAATGCAGAACTTGTTCAATATTAGGAAAAATATTAGAATTATTGATCATATCAACAATAAAAGTAACCAAAACAAAAACAAAAGTGATTATCTCAATAAATTTATCAATAGAAAAAGCTTCCGACAAAATATGACACCCATTCCTATTATAAACACTGGGGAACATAGGAATAAAGGGATCTTTCCATAAAATAATAAGCAGTATCTACCTAAAACCTTCAGCAAGTATTATATGCAATGGAGACAAGCTAGATGCATATCCAGTAAGATCAGGAGTGAAACAAGGACGTCCATCATCACGGCTATTATTCAGTATGGTACTTGAAATATTAGCTGTAGCAATTAGATAAGATAAAGAAATTGAAGGAATAAGAATAGGCAAAGAAGAAACTAAGTTATCACTCTTTGCAGATAATATGATGATTCACTGAGAGAATCCAAGAGATTTAAATAAAAACTACTTGAAATAACGAACAACTCTGGCAAAGCTGCAGTTAACAAAATAAACCCACACAAAACTTCTGCATTCCTATATATTAGCAACAAAGCCCAATAGCTAAAGATAGAAAGAGAAATCCCATTTAAAGCTAGGATAGACACTATAAAATACTTGGGAGCTTACCTGATAAAACAAACCCAAGGACTATATGAACACAATTACAAGACACTTTTTGCACAAATAAAGTGAGATCTAAGTAAGTGGAAAAACATCAGTTGTTCATGGGTAGGCCGAGCTAATATAATTAAAATGACAATTCTACCTAATCAATTTACTTATTTTGTGCCATATCAATTAAACTATCAGATAATTATTGTCTAGAGCCAGATAAAATAATATCAAAATTCATCTGGAAGAACAAAATGTCCAGAATATCAAAGAGACTAATGAAAAGAAATTCTAGGGAAGGTGGCCTAGTGCTACCAGATCTGAAATTGTATTATAAAGCAGTATTTATCAAAACCACCTGGTATTGGCTAAGAAACAGAAGGATAGATAAGTAGAATAGACTTGGCACTCAAGACACAGCAGGAAAGAATATAGCAAACTCCTGTTTGATAAACCCAAGTACCCCAGCTTCTGGGATAAGAACTCGCTGTTAGGCAAAACTTACTGGGAAAACTGGATAACAGCCTGGCGAAAACTTGGCATAGACCCATGCCTGACACTGCACACAAGAATAAATTCCAAATTAGTACATGATCTAGTTATAAAGATTGATATCATGGACAATCTGGAGGAGCAAGGAACAGTGTATTTATCAGATTTATGGAGAAGGGAAGAATTTTTGACTAAAGAAGAGATAGAAAGCCTTATGAAATGCAAGGCGAATGATTTTGATTACGTTAAACTGAAAACTTTTTGCACAACTAAACCCAATGCAACTAAAATTTGGAGAGACGTAATAAATTGGGAAAGAATTTTTATAGCTAATCTCAGGGATAAAGGCCTCTTTTCTAGAATATATAGAGAACTGAGTCAAATGTACAACAATACACGTCATTCCCTAATTGATAAATGGTCAAAGGATATGAACAAGAAATTTTCGGAGGAAGAAATTAAAGGTATCTATAATCATATGAAAAAATGCTCTAAATCACCTTTGATTAGAGAGATGCAAATCAAAACAACTCTGAGATACCACATCACACCTATTAGATTGGCAAACATGACAGAATAGGAAAATGATATATGTTGAAGAGGATGTGGGAGAGTTGAAACACTAATTCGTTGTTGGTGGAGCTGTGAGCTCATCCAACCATCTTGGAGAGCAGTTTGGAATTATGCCCAAAGGGCTACAAAAATGGGCATACCCTTTGACCCAACAGTATTGCTTTCATGGAAGATGATATCTAGTCTCTTCTTTTTAATCATGACTTTCAGGTAGTCCCATAATTTTTAAATGGTCTCTCCTGGATCTATTTTCCAGGTCAGTTGTTTTTCCAATGAGATATTTCACATTCTCTTCCATTTTTTCATTCTTTTGGTTTTGTTTGGTGATTTCTTGGTTTCTCGTAAAAGTCATTAGACTCCATCTGTTCCATTCTAATTTTGAGAGAACAACTATCTTCAGTGAGCTTTTGAAGCTCTTTTTCCATTTGGCTAATTCTGCTTTTGAAAGCATTCTTCTCCTCATGGACTTTTTGAATCTCTTTTGCCAATTGAGTTAGCCTATTTTTCAAGGTGTTATTTTCTTCAACATTTTTTTGGGTCTCCTTTACCAAGGTATTGACCCGTTTTTCATACTTTTCTTGCATCTCTCTCATTTCTCTTCCCAGTTTTTCCTCCACCTGTCTAACTTGCTTTTCAAAATCCTTTTTGAGCTCCTACAAGGCCTGAGCCCACCCGACATTCCCCTGGGATGTCTGGGGTACCAAGGCCCCACCCTCCACGTCTTTCCCTGATGGCAAGAATATGTCCTCGTCATCGGATCCGAAAGTCGGGATCATTTGCATCTGTTCAAAAAAACTCTCTATAGTCTTATTTTTCTTCCCTTTTTTAGGCATTTTCCCAGCCAGTTACTTGACTTCTGAGATTCCTTTCCACCCCTGCCTAGATCCGCCCAGCGAGTGCTTGGGGTCTGAGATTCAAATGGGCTTTCCACGGCAGGCGTGGCTGCTATTCAATGTGAGCTTTAGTTCTGGTGCTGGGGTGGGGGCAGGGCCGCCTCCCAGTCTCAGCTCCCTCAGGGGCTTTATGCACAGACCTTCAGTAATGGAGCGGGTGGGGCAGGGCCATCTCCCAGGCTCAGCTCCTTCAGGTGGTTTATGCAGAGACTTTCAGTAATGAATATCCTGCTTGCTGCTGGGGGAGTCCCAGGCCACGCCACGGCTACCTCCGCCGCCGCCCCCGCCTCTGCCTCTGCCGCTTCCTCCCGAGGGGGCCCGAGTCACGGAGACACCCCGCTCCCCTCTCGGCCAGCCCATCCGTCTCTCTCACTGACCTCTAGCTTCTGTGGGCAGAGGGACTTTCCCAGCCGCTGTAGCTTCCGTCCCTCTCCCAACGGTCTTCTAAGGCAAGATGCCTTCCACACTCAGGTAAAGAAATATGGAATTCATTCCCAGAATGCAGCAGATCATTTGTGTGTGTGTTATGTTTTAATTTGTTATATGGTTTCTTCCATTTGTTTTAGTTCATCTACACAGCATGACTATAGTCAAAATGTACTCAATAAGAAAGTATTCGTAGATTCTATATAGAATTGCATGCTGTCTTGGGGAAGGAGGGGGGGTGATAGAGTGTAGGTGGGGGGGAAATGTAAGTTTTATGGCAATGATCATAGAACATTAAAAATTTAAAAAAATATAAAAATAAAATATAAAAAAATAAAATAATATGATAAATATTTTAAAAAAATAAAAAAAACACAAAAATATGCCATGCCCTGAAAAAATAATATCCTTTTTTTGAAGATATTATGAAAATGAGAGATCAGGACAGCATTGTTGTCATAATACATCAAGATTTTTAGCAATGTATTTGAAAAAGTCTACCATATTTCTTTTATAGAAAAGATAAAGAGATGAGGACTAGCTAGAAGGAAGGATGGATTGGGAACTGGAGGAATGGTTAAGACCCAAACAATACTCGTGAATGATTCAATGTCAACTTGAAAGGAGGTCTCCAAGTGAATTCCACTGTGATTAGTGCTTGGTTCTTTGTTAACATTTTATCAATGATTTCAATAAAGGCCCAGAAAACATGCTTGTCAAAAAAAAAAGGAAAGAAAGAAGAAGAAAGAAAGAAAGAAAAGAGAAGAAAGAAAGAAAGAAAGAAAGATAGAAAGAAAGAAAGAAAAGAAAGAAAGAAAGAAAGGAAGGAAGGAAGGAAGGAAGGAAGGAAGGAAGAAAGAAAGAAAGAAAGAAAGAAAGAAAGAAAGAAAGAAAGAAGGAAGGAAGGAAGGAAGGAAGGAAGGAAGGAAGGAAGGAAGGAAGGAAGGAAGGAAGGAAAGGAAGGAAGGAAGGAAGGAAGGAAGGAAGGAAGGAAGGAAGGAAGGAAGGAAGGAAGGAAGGAAGGAAGAAAGAAAGGAAGGAAGAAAGAAAGGAAGGAAGAAAGAAGGAAGAAAAAGAAAGGGAGGAAGGGAGAGAGAGAGGGAGGGAGAGAGAGATAAAGAAAGAAAGAAAGAAAGAAAGAAAGAAGAAAGAAAGAAAGAAAGAAAAGAAAGAAAGAAAGAAAGAAAGAAAGAAAGAAAGAAAAAAAAGAAAGAAAGAAAAAATGTATCTAGCTTATCCCCATTGTATTAAATGCTTGCTAGTGTTTTTAGATAGATACTGATTATTATTTTATGGAAAACTCAATTTCTTCCTATGCTCTCCAATATTTTTAATGGGATTGTAGGTTGTGTTTTGTCAAAAGTTTGTTCTGCATCTACTGAGACAATCATATGGTTTCTGTTTATTTTGTTCCTGATATCATCAATAGTGCCAATAGCTTTCCTAATATTGAACCAGCCCTTCATTCCTGGTGTAAAGCCTACCTCATTGTAACATATTATTCTCGTCTTATGTTGCCATATTCTTTTTCCTAATATCTTATTCAAATTTTTTACATCTATATTTATTAGAAAAATTGATCTATAATTTTCTTTCTCTGTTTTTCCTCTTCATGGGTTAGGTATCAGAACCACATTTGTACTATAAAAAGAATTTGGTAGGACTCCACCAATTTTCCCACAAAGTCTACATGGTATTGGAATTAATTTTTCTTTACTTGTTTTATAGAATTCAGTTTCAGATCCATCTGGCCTAGGAGATTTTTTCCTGTGGAGTTCATTGACAGGTCGCTTCTTTTTCTGAGATAGGGTTATTTAAGTATTCAATTTCCTCTTCTGTCAATCTGGGCACTATTGTTTCTTTCATGAAACCAACTCTTAGTTTTACTTATTAGTTCAATGGTTTTCTAAATTTCAATTTTTATTAATATTTCCTTTGGTTTTCAGTATTTCTAATTTGATATTTACTTGGGGATTTTCAATTTCTTCTTTTTCTAGCTTTTTCAGTTGCATGCCTAATATTCTCTTTTGCTATTTTATCCATGTGGGCATTTATTGATATAAAATCCCCCTTAGAACTGCTTTGGCAGTATCCCATAAATTTTGGTACGTTGCCTCATTATTGTCATTCTCTTGAATGAAGTTATTGATTGTTTCCATGATTTCTTTTTCCTTAAAATATTTTATTTATTTTCAATCTTCTACAATTACTTCCATATATTGTTCATTTTTTTCTTCTTTCTCTCCTTCTCCTCCCCTTCTTTCCCACACACTTCCTGAGATGGCATACAATTTTATTGTTCTACACATTCTATTTTTCTAATGTATCTTCTGCACATACATTTCTATTAAGTACATTTTTACCTTAGTCATGTTGCATAGAAGAATTAAAATTCATAGGAGAAATGATAAAATAAAATATGATACAAAATAAAATAGGTTTTTTCATTGTGGGATCAAATTCCATAGTTCTTTCTCTGCAGGTGGAAGGCATTTTGGCTCAAGAGACCATTGGGAATTTTTTAAATCCTTGCATTGCAATGAAGTACTAAGTCTACCAGGAAAATTCCTCCCAAACTGTGATTGTTGCTCTGTACAAAATTCTCCTGGTTCTTCATCTTTTACTAAGCATCAGTTATTACAAGTATTTCCCATTTTGTGAAGTTAGGCAGTCTGATAGGTGTAATGTGGTACCTCAGATTTATTTTAATTTGCATCTCTCTAATCGATAGTGATTTAGATCATTTTTTCATATGACTATAGAGAACTTTAATTTCTTCCTCTGAAAACTGCCTATTCACCTACTTTTAGAATTTATCAGTTGGGGAATTACTTCTATTCTTGTATAGGTGATTGCATTGGGTTTGTGCAAAACTTTTGAATTCAATGTAATCAAAATCATCTATTTTGCACTTCACAATGTTTTCTATCTCTTGATTAGTCAAAAATGTCTCTGTTCTCCCTAAATCTGATAAATATACCATATCTTCCTCAACTAATTTGTTTATGACATCAATCTTTATACCTAGATCATGTACCCATTTCGACTTCATTCTTGCGTATGGTGTCAGACATTGGTCTATGCCCAGGTTTCACGGCACTGTTATCCAGTTTTCCCAGAAATTTTTGTCGAAGAGTGTGATCTTATCCCAGAAACTGAGGTCTTTGCGTTTAGCAAACAGTAGATTGCTATATTCATTGACTACTGTGTCTTGAGCACTTAACCAATTTCACTGCTCTACTCCTCTGTTTCTTAGCCAGTACCGAGTTGTTTTGATAATTGCTGCTGTGAGATCTGGTGAGGCTAGGCCGCCTTCCCTAACATTTCTTTTCATTTTGATAATCATTTTTTCTGGTTCCAAAAAATAATTATGAGATAGTTTCATTGGTATGGCACTTGTTTCTATGATTTCTTGCTTAACCCATTCATTCTTTAGGGTTAGATTTTTGAATTTCCAATTAATGTTTTATCTATCTTTCCACACCATTTTATTACATTATGATCTGAGAAGGATGCATTGACTATGTCTCCCTTTCTGCACTGGATTGTGAGTATTTTATTCCCTACCACATGCTCAGTTTTTGCATGTGTGCCATTTACCACTGATAAAAAGGCATAATTCTTTCTATTATCTTCCAATTTTCTCCAGAGATTCATCATATATACTTGAATTCAGGTTCTATTCACATCCTTAATTTCTTTCTCGCTTATTTTTAGGTTAGATTTATCAAGTTCAGAGAGGTGGATTTTGACGTCCTCCTAGTTTCGCCATCTATTTATTTCTCTAACTCCTTTCACTTCTGTAAGAATTTGGACACTATATCACTTTGTACGTATATGTTTAGTAATCTTATTACTTCATTTTCTGTGGTGCCTTTTAGCACGATATAGTTTCCCTCATCTTTTTTGTTTAGATCTGTTTCTGCTTCTGCTTTGTTTGAGATTAGGATTTCTACCCCCTTTTTTTTTTCTTCAGCTGAGCTCCAACCTTTTACTTTTACCTGTGTGTATGCCCTCATTTCAAATGTGTTTCATGTAAACAACATTTTGTGTTATTATGGCTTTTAATCTATTTAGCTATCCCTCTTTGTTTTATGGGAGAGTCCATCCCATTCGCATTCACAGTTATGATTACTATCTGTCTCTTTCCCTCCATTCTATTTTCCCCTGTTTATGTATTTAATTATTCCTTAGATCTTCCTCTCCTCAATAGAGTTTTAATTTTTGAACATCTCCCTCAGTCTTCCCTTCCTTCTATCCTCTGCCCTCCCTTTTATTCTCCTTTTACCTTGCTACTTCTTCCCTCTCTTTTACCCTCTCCTCTCTTTTCTTTCCCCTTTCCCCTTCTACTGCCTATAGATCTAGTTATATGTCTACACTTAACTGAGTTTGCTTTGCCCTCCTTGAATCAAATCCACCGTAAAGGTAAGCAATTCAAAATAGGCAATATATAGGTAGTTTTGCAGAAGACTTTCATAGTAGTCATGTTGTGTAAGACTAACTATATTTCCCTCCATCCTATCTTGCCCTCAGTTAATTCTATCCTCTCTTTTGACCTTGACCCTCCCTAAAAGGATTTACTTCTAATTACTCCCTTCTCCTATTTATCCTCCCTTCCATCATCTCCCTCACTCCACTTATCCCCTTCTCCCTTACTTTCATGCAGTGGAAAATAGATTTTCAGACCAAATGGAGTGAGCATGTTATTCCCTCCTTAAGTCAAATGTGACGAGAGTAAGCTTCACCTTTTCCCTCTCACTTTCTGCCTTTTCTCCTCAATTGAAAAATTTTTTTCTTGCCTCTTTCATGAGTGATATTTGCCCTGTTTCATTTCTCCCTTTCTCCTCCCAATAATTCCTCTCTCATTTCTTAATTTAAATGTTTTATATATCATTTCTTCTTATTCACCTCATCCTTGGTTCTCTGTCGATATATATATATATATATATATGTATATGTATAATGTGTGTGTGTGTGTGTGTGTGTGTGTGTAATCTCTTCAACTACCCAAATATTGAGAAAAGTCTCGAGTTGTAAATATTATCTTTCCATATAGGAATGCATACAGCTCAACTTTAGAAAGTCCTTTATGATATCTCTTTCTTGTTTGCCTATGTTTTTCTTGATTCTTATGTTTAAAAGTCAAATTTTCTGTTCTGTTGAGGCCTTCCCATCAATAATGCTTCAAAGTCCTCTATGTCACTGAAGGACCATTTCCCCACTGAAGTGTTATACTCAGTTTTGCTGGGTAGGTGATTCTTGGTTTTAATTCTAGTTCTTTTGACTCTTGGAATATCATATTCCAAGCCCTTGAAACCCTTAGTGTAGAAGCTGCCAGATCCTGTGTTATCCTGATTGTAACTTCACAATACCTTATTTTTTTTCATTCTAGCTGCTTATAGTATATTTCCTTCTTGACCTGGGAACTCTGGAATTTGAAGACGGTTTATCCAGGAGTTTCTCTTTTCAGATCTATTTCAGTGGGTGTTCAGTGGATCCTTTCAACATGTATTTTTACCTCTGCTTCTAGAATGTCAGGGCAGTTTTCCTTAAGATGTCTAGGTTCTTTTTTTGATCATGGATTTCAGGTAGTCCCATAATTTTTAAATTGTCTCTCCTGGACCTATTTTTCAGTTCAGTTGTTTTTCCAATGAGATATTCATACTTTTGTTTGGGTTTTGTAATTTCTTGGTTTCTCATAAAGTCATTAGCTTCCATCTGCTCCATTCTCATTTTTAAAGAACTATTTTCTTCAGTGAGCATTTGAACCTCCTTTTCCATTTGGATAATTCTGCTTTTCAAAGCACTCTTCACGTCATTAGATTTTTGGACATGTTTTTCCAATTGAGTTGGTTTATTTTTAAAAGTGTTATTTTCTTCAGTATTTTTTGGATCTCCTTTAGCAAGCTGTTGATTCACTTTTCATGATTTTCTTGCATCAATCTTCCCAATTCTTCCTCCACTTCTCTTACTTGATTTTCAAAATCCTTTTTGAGTTCTTCCATGGCATGATACCATTGCATATTTATTTGGGAGATTTTGGACATAGAAACTTGACTTCTTCTGACAGTAAACATTGTTCTTCCACATCCAAAAGGATGGAAAAAAATGCCTGTTCACCAAGAAAGTAATCTTCTATAGTCTTATTTCTTCTTCCTTTTTTGGACATTTTCCCATCCAGTTGCTTGACTTTTGAGTGCTTTGTCAAGTGTAGGGTATACTCTGTGAAGCTGTAATTTCTCAGTTCCTCCAAGGTGGCACAACCAAAGGAGAGCAGTTTACTTCTCTCCTTTCCTGCTCACTGGTCTTGGAGAAAACAAAAACTTTTCTGCTCAGAATCTGTAATTAGAATTCCTTCACCACAATTGCCTCCAGTTCCACCCCACCAGAGCTCCTCCTTACCCCACGGCCCAACTCAGGTCTGAGATTCAGATCAGCTGCTCAGTGCTCCCAAGGACTCCAGGCTGAGTTATTTAAAGTGGAAGGTGCTGCTGCAGTGACTGCATCTAGTGGTCCAGATCACACACCCCTCTCTTGGGTGAAGGACTCTTCTGAGTGACATTTGAAGCTGTCTGTGGCATTTGTAGGTTGAGCATCTGGGAACTGCTGCTTCCACTGGCACCATGAAACCTGTTCTGGGTACTGTTTCTGATGTGCTGTAATACGTGGTGATGTGCACACCACACTGGGCTGTGGTCCACATGCTGGACTGCACTTCACAACTGGAGCTTCTTTTCCTTTGGAATTCATTGATGGCTTGTTAAATTTACTTTTTGTGATGGGCTTCCTTAAGTATTTGACTAGATCATAGAATCTTTGTATGGGGACAAAAACCAAAACACGAATAACAAAGAGGTCAGTTTTGTGACTGTACTTCCATCTGAAACTTCAGAAGGGACTATGAACTGTTGGCTTTCACAAAGAGCATTCTTGAAAGAGCTGAAGAAGGAAATAGAAGAAACACTGTCCAACGACTTCAAAAGTATGAAAAAAGAATTCACTAAAGAAAACAGCTCTTTTAAAAGGAAAATCAGACAAATGGAAAGGAAAGCATAAAACCTTACTAGGAAAATTAGACAAATGTAAATGGAAGTACAAAAAATTTTGAGAAAATAATTCCTCAAAAGTAATAATTGGACAAATGGAAAGGAGATGCAAAAGTTAACTGAAGAAAGCAATATGATAAAAATTAGAATTGAAAAAATAGACGCTAACGACTCTATGAGACATCAAGAATCAATCAAACAAAATCTAAACAATGAAAAGATAGAAGAAAATGTAAAAATATCTAATTGGAAAAACAAGTGTCTTGGAAAATAGATCCAGGAGAGAAAATTTAAGAATTATTGGTCTACCAAAAATCCACAACAAAGAAAAGAGTCTGGACAATATCTTCCAAGAGTTCATCAAGGAAAACTGACCAGAATCACTTGGTGCAGAGGGCAAAATCGTCATGGAAAGAATCCACCGTTTACCTCCCAAAAGGGATCCCAAACTAAAAACACCAAGAAGTACTGTTGAAAATTTCCAGAACTGTAAAGGGAAGGAGATAGTTAACTGGAAAGAAACCATTCAAATATCGAGGAGCTACAGTCAGGATCACACAGGACGCTGAAGCTCCTACCTTAAAAGATTGAAAGAATTGGAATATGATATTCAGCAATGCAAAGCAGCTGAGACTACAACCAAATATCAGTAATCCAGCAAAGTTCAGCATACCATTTCATGCAAGAAGATGGACATTCTATGAAATAAGGGACTTCCATGCCTTCCTGATAAAAATGGTAGAACTCAATAGAAAATTTGATTTTCAATTGCAAGTCTCAAGCAGGTATTAAAAGGTAAATAGGGGAAAAGAAAATGTGTTACTTAATTTAGGTAAGCTGTTTACCTTCCTATAAAGGAAGATAATACTTGTTAATCTTGAGGATTTTATATCCATTATGAAATATAGAAGGGATACGCATAAATAGAGGGAAGGGGTGTAAACTATGTGATGAGAAAAATGTAATTTAAGCATGTGAAGGGATTGTAACAGGAGTGATAAAAGGGAGGAAGCAGAAAATAGTAAATTACACCACAGAAAGAAGTAGAAAATTATATTACACAGAGGCAAAGAGAGGAGGGAAATGAGCACGGTCTGAAAGGTAGGCTCATCTGATTTTGCTCAATGAGGGAACGACAAACTTAATTAAGTGTGTATAAATCTAACTGGCTCTACAGGCAATAAGGGGGGGAAGGGTAAATAAAATGGAGAGGAGGATAAAAGGGAGGGGAGAAATACTAAGGACAAAGGCAAATAACAGAGGGGAGATGAAGGAAGGAAAGAATGGACTAGGTGGTGGTCAAAAATTAAAACTCCATTGTGCAGGGGAAGGCAGAAGGAAGAGCTAAAAGCACATACTGTTGGAAAGAATATGGAAGGAGAGACACAGATAGTAATCATAACTGTGAATGTGAATGGGATGAATTCTCCCATAAAACAGAGACGGATAGCAGAATGGATTAAAAGCCATAATCCAACAATATGTTGTTTAGAAGAAACACGTTTGAAATGGGGTCATACACAAAGGGTAAATGTAAAATTTTGGAACAGAATATATTGTGCTTCAGCTGACATAAGAAAAGCAGGCATAGCAATCCTAATCTCAGACAAAGCAAAAGCAGAGGCAGATCTAATCAAAATAGATAAGGAAAGAAACTATATCTTGCTAAAAATATTTGATTACTAAACATATATGCTCAAAGTGATATAGTATCCAAATACTTAGAGAAGTTAAGAGAGTTACAAAAAGAAATAGACAGCAAAACCATACTAAGGAGGGATCTCAACTTGCCCATCTCTGAACTTGATAAATTTCACCTTAAAATAAACAAGAACAAAGGGAATTTAACAAAACTCTAGATAAGGTGGATAGGATAGATTTATGGAGAAAACCGAATGGGGATAGAAAGGAATATATCTTTTTCTCAGTGGTACATGGCACACATACAAAAATTGACCATGTACTACAACATATAAACTTCACAATCCAGTGCAGAAAGGCAGAGTTAGTCAATGGAATTTTCTCAGATCATAATGCAATAAAAATTATGTGTAATGGAAGGACATGGAATGATAGACCCAACATTAATTGGAAATTAAATAATCTAATCTTAAAGAAGGAATGGGTTAAATAACAAATCACAGAAAGAATCAATAACTTCATTAAAGGGAATGGCAATAATCAGATATCCTATCAAATCTTATGGGATATTGCAAAGCCAGTTTTTAAGGGAAGTTTTATATCTTTGAACGTCTTCATGAATAAAATAGAGAAACAGGAGATCAATAAATTGCACATGCAGCTGTAAAAGGTCAAAAATGAACAATTTGAAAATCCATAAGTAAATACTAAATTAGAAATACTGAAAACTAAAGGGGGTATTAATAAAATTAATATGAAGAAAACTATTGAGCTAATACATATAACTAGGAGTTGGTTTTATGAAGAAAACCAATAAAGTTGATATACATATGGTTAATTTGATTTTAAAAAAGAAAGAATAACACCAAGTTGCCAATATAAAAAAAGGTAAAGGGTGAACTCACCTCCAATGAGAAGGAAATTAAAGTAATAATTAGAAATTATTTTAACCAAATTTATGTTCATAATTTTGACAATTGAAATGTGATGTATGATTATTTTCAAAAATATAAATTGCCCAAATTAACAGAAAAGGAAGTTGAATACTTAAACAACACTGTCTCAGAAAAAGAAATTGAACAAGCCATCCATGAACTCCCTAGGAAAAATTCTCCAGAGCAGGATGAATTTACAAGTGAATTCTATCAGAAATGTAAAGAACAGTTAATTCCAATATTATATAGACTATTTGGGAAAATTGGATAAGAATGAGTCCTGCCAAATTCTTTTTATGATACAAGTATGGTTTTGATACCTAAACTAGGAAGAGCAAAAACAGAGAAATAAAAGTATAGGCCAATTTCTCTAATCAATACAGATGTAAAAATTTTAAATAATATTTTAGCAAAAAAAAAAATACCGCAACTTATCACGAGAATAATGCATTATGATCAGGTAGGATTCATACCAGGAATGCAGGACTGGTTCAGTATTAGGAAAATTCTTGGCACTATTGATCATATCAATAACAAACCAACAGAAACCACATGATTATGTTATAGATGCAGAAAACCTTTCGACAAAATACAACACGTATTCCTTGAAAAAGACATGTGAGCATAGGAACAAGTGGAACTTTCCAAACAACAGTAAGCAGTATCTGCTTAAAACCTTCAGCAAGCATTATATGCAATGGAGATAAACTAGGTACATTTCCAATAAGACCAGAGTTGAAACAAGGATGTCCATTATCACCACTATTATTCAATATGGTACTAGAAACCTTAGCTGTAGCAATTAGAGAAGATCAAGAAATTGAAGGAATTAGGAAAGACAAAGAAGAAGCTAAGTTATCACTCTTTGCAGATGATAAAATGATATACTTAGAGCATCCCCGAGATTCAAGTAGAAAACTACTTGAAATAACAAACAACTTTGGCAAAGTTGAAGGTTACAAAATAAACCCACACAAATCTTCTGCATACGTATATATTACAAACAAAGCCCAACAACAAGGGATAGAAAGAGAAATCCCATTTAAAGCTAGGGTAGACCTTATAAATATTTGGGAGTCTCCCTGTCAAAACGAATGCAGTGACTATATGAACAAAATTACAAAACATTTTTTGCACAAATAAAGTCAGATCTAAGTAAGTGGAAAATCATTATTTGCTCATGAGTAGGCTGGGACAATATAATAAAAATGATTATTCTACCTAAATTCATTTACTGATTTAGTGCCATGCCAATTAAACTATCAGATAATTATTTTCTAGGGCTGGAAAAAATATTGTCAAAATTCGTCTGGAAGAACAAAAGGTCCAGAACAGCAAGGGAACTAATGAAAAGAAATGCTAGGGAAGGTGGCCTAGGTGTATCAGATCACAAATTGTATTACAAAGCAGCAATTATCAAAATCACTTGGTACTGGCTAAGAGACAGAAGGGTAGATCAGTGGAATAGTCTAGGTACTCAAGACACAGTGGGCAATGAGCATAGCAATAAACTGCTTGATAAACCCAAGGATGCCACCTTGTGAGATAAGAACTCAGTGTTCAACAAAAATTGCTGGGAAAACTGGATTACAGTGGGGCAGAAGCTAGGCCTAGACCAATGCCTGACATCCTACACAAGAATCAAATTTAGATGGCTGCATGATCTAGGTGCAAACATTGATACCATAAACAAATTAGTGGAGCAAGCCATAGGGTATTTTCAGATTTATGGAAAAGGGAAAAACATATGACTAAAGAAGAGATAGAAAGTATTATGAAGTGCAAAATAGAATAATTTAGATTATGTTAAACTGAAAAGTTTTTGCACAATGAAACCCAATGCTCCCCAGATTAGGAGGGAAGCAAAAAACTGGGAAAGAACTTTTGAAATTAGTGTCTGTGATAAAGGTCTCATATCTAAAATATATAGAGAACTGAGTCAAATGTACAAGAATCCAAGTCATTCCCCAATTGATAAATCGTCAAAGTGTATGAACAGGCAGTTTTCAGAGGAAGAAATTAATGATATCTCTAGTCGTATGAAAAAATGCTTTAAATCACTATTGGTTAGAGAGACGCAAATCAAAACAGCTCTGAGATACCACATCACCCTTTTCAGATTGGCTAAAATGACAAAACAGGAAGATGATAAATGGTGGAGAAGATGTGGGAGAGTTAGGGCAGCAATTCATTGCTGGTGGAGCTATGAGATGATCCAACCATTCTGGAGAGCAATTTGAAACTATGCCCAAACGTTACAAAAATGTGCATACCCTTTACCCAGCAATACCACTTCTGGGACTGCATCCCCAAGAGATCATAAAAATGAGTACGGGTTCCACATGTGCAAAATTATTTATAGCAGCACTCTTTGTGGTGGCCCAAAACTGAAAATCAAGGAGATGCCCACCAGTTGGGAAATGGCTGAATAAATTATGGTATATGGATGTAGTGGAATATTATTGAGCTATAAGAAATGATGAACTGGAAGACTTTAGAGAGGCCTGGAAAGACTTATATGATCTGAGCTAAAGGAGCAGAAGCAAAAAAACTTTTTACACAGCAACAACCACAGTATGAGAGGATTTTTTTCTGGTAGACTTAGAACTGCATTGCAATGAAAGGACTTAAAAATTCTCAGTGGTCTTTTAAGGCAAAATGCCTTCTACATCCAGAGAAAGAACTATGAAAGTGTTCAATTGCAGAATGTAGCAATTTGGACGTTTCCTCTGTATGGACGTTTTGGTTTGTTATGTGATTTCTCCCATTCATTTTAATTCTTCTACACCACATTATTTTGCCGAAATTTTATTTAATAGGGATGTATGTGTAAAACCTATATAAAATGGTATACTGTCCCAGGGAGTAAGAGGGAAGCTGGGGTGGGGGGAAGGAGAGGGGAGGTGGGGAAAGAAAATTCTATGTTGTATGGTAGTGATTGTAGCACACTGAAAATAAATAAATTAAAAAAAAAGAAATAAAAGAATACTACTTCCTCTTCTTTTCATCTGGGCAATTTATATTCTCTAAATATTCATCTACTTCCATAAGATTTGGAAAATCATGGGCATCAAATTAGGAAAAATAACGTGAAATTCTTTTTTTTAATCTCCTCTTCATTGGAGGACACATTTCATTTCTTTATACAGGTAGTTTAGTTTTTGTCTTTCTTTGTTTTTATCAAACTGATAAAAAGTTTACCATTTTTGTCTTTTTTAAATAAAACTAGGTTTTAATTTAATTTATTAATTCAATGGTTTTCTTGATTTCAATTCTATTAATCTCTCCTTTGTTTTTCAGTATTTCTAACTTCGTATTTAATTATTTTTGATTTTTTCTTTCTCCAGCTTGTTTAATTTCTTGTCCAATTCGTTGATATCCTTTTTCTCTGCATTTTTTTCATGTAAGAATTATAAAACTTTCCCTTTGAATCACTTTTTTTGCTTCCCATAAGTTTTGGTATGTTAGTCTTGCTATGCTCATTCTCTTGAATGAAGTTATTGATTGTTTCTATGTTTTGTATTTTGACTCGTTTTACTTTCCAATTGATATTTACACCGTCTTTGTATGGCCCTTTATTACATATTATTTTTATTGGACCATGATATGAAAAGGATGGATCCAATATTTCTGCCTTTTTGGATTTAACTGTGGGGATTGTTCAATGGGCTAGTACCTGGTCAATTTTTCTGTATGTGACATGTACTGCTGAGAAAAAAGATATATTCCTTTCAATTCTCATTCAGTTTTCTCCAGATGTTTGCCACATCTACCTTTTCTAAAATTCTGTTCACCTCATTAACTTCTTCTTTGTTTATTTTGAAATTAAGTTAATTTTCAGGGAGGAGGGTGAGATTCCCTCTAGCATTTTTTTAGCTGTCCATTTTTTTGTTGTTACTCCTTTAACTTCACTTCTATTATTTAGACACTATATTACCTGGTACATATATGCTTTGTACTGATATTACTACATTGTCTATAGTGTCTTTTAGCAGAATGTAGTTTCCTTCTTTATCTCTTTTAATTATATCTTTTTTATTTGTTTTTGCTTTGTCTAAGATTGGGATTGTGACCTCCTTTTTTTTTTTTTTTTTTTTTTACTTCAGCTTAAGTACAGTCTATCTTACTTGGTCTTTTACCTTTACCCTCTGCAAATGCCCCTACTTCAAATATGTTTATTGCAATCAATATATTATAGAATTATGGATTGTTCTCCATTTTGCCATCTCCTTCCATTTTATGAGAGAGTTCATCCCATTCATATTCAGAGTTATGACTAATCTCTGTGTCCTCGCCATTCTATCTTGTCACTTGTGCCTATAGTTCTCATCCCTTTCCCTCCTCAAAATTTTGCTTTTGACCAATACCTCCCTCAGTCTGTCCTCTCTTCTATCAGCATCCATTCCTTTTCTTTCCCTTTTCCCTTATTAATTCTTCCTTCCCTTCTAATCGCTCCCTCCCTTTTCTTTTCCCATTTCCCTTCTACTGAGGGAAGTTAAATTTCCATACCTAACTGATTATTTTATTCCATCTGGAACCAAATCTTCTGAAAGTTCAAACAATGCTCATCTCTCTCCCTTTAAATGTCATAGTAAAGATACAAGTCTCAAGATGTGCAGGTATCATCTTTTCCATTTTGAGATGTAAACAGTTTGCCTTTTTTGATTTTTTTTATCCTTTTTCTTTTCATGCTTCCCTTGAATCTTGTATTTGAAGAGTCTTGTAGTCTTGAGCTCTAGTCTTTTCATCAGGAAGCCCTCGAAGTACCCTATGTCATTGAATGTCCATATACTTCCCTGAATCAATATGCTCAGTTTTTCTGGGAAGTTGATCCTTGATTTTAATCCAAATTACTTTGCCTTACAGAATATCATTAAGGTACATCATTTTTAAGGAATTGTTTTCTTCAGTTGGCTTTTGTACATTATTTTCCATTTGACCAATTTTACTTTTTAAGGAGATGTTTTCTTCAATGATTTTTTTCCCCGTTTTGTGCATCATATTTTGAAATTTTTCTTCTACCTCTCTCATTTGACTCTCCACATCCTTCTTGAGTTCTTCCTAGAAGTCTTTGTGACCACCTCATATTTCCCTTTGAGGATGCAGATATGTGAAATTCAGATATAGTGACAAAGTTTTCCTCTTATTAATTTGTATATTGATCTTCTCTGTGCTCAAAATAAGAAACTATGGTCTTTGCTTTTCTAAGTTGCCTTTTGCTCATGTTTTTCTCTTTTTCCTGGCTTTTAAAGTAGATGTCTGCTTCTATGGTACAGGAGGCTCTGTCCCAGTCATAGGGGCCTGGTTTCTGGCTTTGTGTCCCAGCTACAACTATTATGGCAGCTGGAAGAAGCATGATATTTTAGTTTACCTAGTGCTGAGCTGGACCTGGCTGATGTATGCCAAGGCAAGGTGTGGTCTTTCTGCATTTCCCTAGGCTTACACTGAAGCTCACAGTGTGGGGTTTGTGGGAGAGGTGTTCTAACTGCTAGAGGTGTCCTCCTCCCAGAGTGCTGCACTAAAGGATGGGTAGGCTCAACCACTGTTGGATGCCGTCCACAGTGCAAGTGGTGTTTCTCGGTGCTGGTGTCTGTCAATTCCTCTGACTGGGCATAGGCAGGCTCTTGCTAGCTCCACCATCCTAGGGTTCAGGATGTCCTACTGATTTACTGCAGTGGAACTTGCTTGTGTCTTCTGTGAACACATCCCATCCTGTACTGTTTTTTTTTCAGCCACAATAAGACCAACTTTCCCCATTAATCCCTATAGCCTCCCAAGCTAAAAAAAAAATGCCATACCCCATCTTTTTGCTGGCTCCATTGTTCCAGAACTTTTCCTGGGCTGTCATTTTCTGTGTTTTTCAAGGTCAGTAAAGGAGAGTGAGAGTGACTTAGAGCTTATTCTGCCATCTTGGCTCATGGAAGTTCATGGAACTTTCCTTGATGATTTCTTGAAAGATGCTGTCCATGCTCTTTTTGATCATGGTTCTTAGGTAAGCCACTTATTCTTAAATTGTCTCTCCTGCATCTATTGTCCAGTTCAGTTGTTTTCCTAATGAGAGATTTTACCGCTATCTTTTTTTAAAAATCTTTTGATTTTGTTTTACTTATTTAATACTTATGGAAGTATTACTCCCACTTGCCGAGTTCTAATTTTTAATGAATTGTTTTCTTCAATTGGCTTTTGGAACCCGTTTTCCATTTGGTCAATTCTACTTTTTAAGGAGTAGTTTTCTTAAGCCTACATTTTTTTCATTTTGTCAATTTTATTTTTAAATTTTTTTCAGCCCCTTATTTGATTTTAAAATTAATTTGTGCTCTTCCAAAAAAGTGTTCTGTTCTTAAGACCAGCTCATATTCCCCGTTCATGTTTCAGATGTGGGCATAATAACCATGTTGTTCTCCCCTCACTTTGTGTTTTGATCTTCCCTGTCACCAAGATATTTTCCTATAGTCATTGATTATTTTTATTCTTCTTGTTCATTTTGTTTGCCTCTTTTCAGCTTTTTAATCTGATCTCTGCTTCTCAGGACCAGGGGGCACTGTTCAAGACTTATTTTGCAGGGATATAGGGGCCTGGTTTTTGGTTTTCTGTCCTGAGGCCTCAGGTGCTGGCAGTTGGGTGTTGTAGTGGTCTGGTACTTTCTGTGGTGCAAAGCTGGAAGTGGTGTGTGCCTGGTGTCAGTATTGCTTGTTCCTCTACCCTGTGACTTAGTAACTTCCACGGGGCTTCTGAGTGGGGGATTACTTCTGACTTGAAAGGATGCCTCCTGCCCTGTACTTGTTCCATTCAGCCACAGAAAAAGCTTCCTTTTCCATTAATTCCCCTAGTCTCCTGAGATAAAGGACTGATATACGCCATTTTTATGTTGACTCCACTACTCCAGGAAATTTCCTGGGCCAATACTCCCTGAGTTTTTCATTGTCACAATAGAGGGTAAGAATGACTTACTGCTTACTTCGCCATTTTAGCTCCTGGAAGTTTAAATAGGTGTTTTTCAAACATTCAGTCTGTCAGATTTTAGCTGCAGGAGTAGTTGCTGCTGCTGCTACAGGGTCTGCACAGGACAACCCTTCTCTCTCACCCAGTTATGACGATCCTGCACCCACCCACCTCACTCAAGACTGGAAGGTCTGGGAAATGCCTCTGCTGCCAGTGATTGTTGAGTCTCCCTCATGCAGCCTGTGTGCTGGGTTGTGCTTCTCTCCCAGACTGGTATAACAGATCCTTCCTGTCGAACTTCCAGGTTGTCTTGGGCTGGAAATCTCTCACATTGTCTCTATGTGAATTCTGCCAATCTAGAATTTGTTCAGATTCAATTTTTAGAGTTATTTGAAGGAATTTGTGGGAGATCTTAAGTGAATCCCTGCTTTTACTTTGTCATCTTGGATCTGCCCCAGGAAGTAAACTGTCAAGATTACTCTTAAAAATAGGCTCCTGACTTTGCTCTACAATGTGATAGCTCTCATCTCCAGTTTTGTGTTGTCCAAAAATGAAAATTATGGCATTTATGCCTTTATATTTGATGTCTTTATCCCAGTTACTGATGAAACTTTATAACAAGAGGCTAAGCACAGAACTCTATGACATGACACCAGTATATTCTGCTTGGTGAAATTAATTCTTTTCACTTTTGAACTAATTTGGGGAGGGGAGCAAGATAGTCACAGAGAGGGTTCTAGTTGTTCATTAGAAACACAGATTAAGTGATGCTTCCTTGATTTTATTTGATGATACCCCATCAAACAAATACAGATTCTTAAATAGATTGAGAATTAAATTCAACAGATATTAAATATCCAGTATGTATTAAAAAATTAACTGTACTACATAGGGATATAATGACCTGAATGAAAAATAGGCTAAACTCTCAAGGGAGAAGTTCAGAAGCCCTAACTGCCCCAAACACCATAGCCCCTTTGACAGACCAGTGTAAGGCATTTTTCTGTCTCTCTGTCTGCCTCTGGCTTTTTCTTTCCTTGTTTATGAATTCCAACTGAGTGCAGTCTTACAAGATGTTTATTTTATGTACCATAGACTACTTTGTTTCCTGAAGTCCCTTTGTATGTTCTAAGAGATAAATAGATTTATAATAAAAGTTTTGTGAACCCTTAAAATCTTGCCGCTGACAAACTTTATTTCACCCAATGTTAACTATGCCACCCTTGTGGTTCAGAAATACTTCTCTATATCATTTTTTCTTAATACTAAGTAACTTCTGTTTCAGTACTATTTGCCATTTGCCAGTTAAGCACAGATAATAAGGTGAACCATCAGTAACAATAATCAGTGGTTTGTGTTCGTTATAAAACACTAGCACAAACTACAAATTCGGTAACTGCTTGACTTTCCAGAAAGAGTCCTTATTCTAATGTTACAGGTCACCTTCCACAGTCAGCAATGAAGAATCTCATCAGTGATGGCATTTGGTAGAAGAACAATGTGAAAGACTTCTGTTTAAGGGGACAATTTGAAAGCCTATTTTTCTAAGATATCACCCAACACATATCTTTAAATGACTCAAAAATTTTAAATGATAAAGAAAATATAAAAGAATGAAAGGGAAGCTTTTCTGTCTAATCCACAATAGCTCAATGGCATTAACAAATGCTGGTAGAATAAGGAAGATGAGTCTCAACAAGGAAATCAGACCAAGCAATTGTAAACACAGCTAATTCAGGAAAGGCCAGGGTTCTTCCAGGAAAGCCAAAGCAAACCTAAGGTAAAGTTCTGGGGGGTATATGGGGGTGGGGAGCTATAAATTTATCAGAAAAAGGTAAACAATTCATACTGAACTTTTTAGTCACAAAAGACCGAAGTTCTTTGATACAATCACTAATCAAGCCTCCAGATGACTTATGATGAACTATACTTGCCACCACTGACAAAGACATGATGAACTGGAGGTATAAAATGAGACATAAATGATTAGAAATGGCAATTTGTGAATTTTCGTGTGATTATATGGCCTAATTTGTGGCACACTCCCTAGTTTCAAGAGTAAGTTCCCTTGATGGAAATATCACATTGACCAAACAAGGTACCCCTTTACCATCACCTCAATTGTCCTACTGCAGAAGGTCAATAACCCTAACTCTAATAGCTTTCAAAATAGTGGTTCCCCTCCAACTGCCAGGCCAGCTTCCAGTTCTGTATTCCCACCAATCACTGAGAAGAAAAACTGGGGGTGGAGCCAAGATGGCAGAGTAAAAACTGGGACTCACTTGAACTCTCTGCCAAACTTCTCCAAATAGCTGTAAAAAATGGCTTTAAATAAATTCTTGAGAAGCCAAACCCGCAAAATGACAAAGTGAAGCAAATTTTTTAGCCCAAGAAAACCTGTAAGGTCGAAATTAAAGGTCTGCTCTCCCAGTCTGAGAGAGGAGCACAGTCTAGCACAAAATGTGTCAAAATACATTTGGTCCCAGCAAACTTGGAGCAGGTCTCAGGGGGACTGTATTACTAGCAGTTGTGACTGTTTCTAGACTTTTAAACCTACAAACACCAAGAACAACTTAGAAGGTCAATAGGAAAGATCTGTCAGACTTGTGTGAGAGAGGATTGTGGTCCAGCCCCAGTCCCAGAATGGTCATAGTGGTGACTGCAGCATTTGCTTCTGGCGCTCTTAGTCAACAGATGGGGCCAGGAGAGATCAAGCAGACAATCAGAGGGGGATTACAGGGATTCCTTTGCTGGCCTAAGGCAAGATTCTCTTGCTTTGCCTTCTTTTGAATGTAGGTCGCAGTCCTGAGCAGTTGTCTTGGATCAAGGAGGAACTCTGATGTGTTGGAAGCTTATTTTAGGAGAGGAGAAGAAATCCTCCTCATAGTTACAAGGCAGAAAAAGAGTGTGTGTGTTGATTTATTGACCAAAGCAAAGGCCAGGAAAGACAAACACCTATCCTTTGATCATAACACCTTAAAAGCATTGAAAATTTGCTCGTCCCTAGAAATCTCTCTGAAAAATCTCTCTGAAAACAGCTGCAACAATACCTCGGAGACTTGGAACAGTACAACATCCACGTGGGAAAAACAGCTTTACATTAACAAAGAGTTACAAAGTTAATAGTTGGCTTGGGAAAATGAGTAAACAGTGGGAAAAAAACTCAGACTACAGAATCTTATTTTGTTGACAAAGAACATCAAAATATACCACCAGAAGAAGAAAACAAAGTCAAAGCTCCTACAAGCAAAGGCATCAAGGAAAAAATTGAATTACTTGCAGGACATGGGGCTCAAAAAGAATTTTGAAAATCGAGTAGCAGAAGCAGAGGAAACATTTGGAAGAGAAATGAGAGTGATGCAAGAAAATAATGAAAAATGAGTCAACAGTTTGGGAAAGAAGACCCCCAAAATACAGCTAATCAAATAGACTAACCCAAATCGCACAAGAAATCCAAAAAGACAATGAGAAATAAGCCTTAAAAAGCAGAATTGAGGGGCAGATCCCAGAAGGCAGAGTAGAGACATGAACCTATAGAATCTCCTCAACATAGCTCCTAAAATACCTGCAAAAAATAACTCTAAACAAATTCTAGAGCAGCAGAAACCACAAAATGACAGAGTGAAAGAGATTTCCAGTGCAAGACAATCTGCAGGGCCAAAAGAAAAGATCTATCACACAGGGGGCAAAAAGGAGCACAGCACAGCATGGAATACATGGCATGGCAGGGACAGGACACAGAACAGGTTGTAGGGAGCCACTAGCAGCAGCAGTTCCCAGATTGCTCAACCCTTAAACGTCAAAGACAGATTCAAAGGTCAGTGAGAAAACTCCTTCACCCATGAGAAGGTAATGCAGTCTGGACCACCAGCAGCCACCACTGCAGAGGCAGCATCCATTTTTGGAGCACTCCTCCTAGAATGTCTGGGGGAACTGAGCCACTGATCTGAATCTCAGCCCTGAATGGTGGCCCTGGGAGCCCTCCACCTAAAGTCCTTAGGGAAATTTAGCACTTGATCTGGATCTCAGCCCTGTGTGCTGCCCTGCAGTGAGGAGGAGCACTGCTGGCATGGTGGGGCTGGAGCCGCTTGTGGAGAGGGAATTCTAATTGCAGATTCTGGGCAGAAAAAAATTTTTGGCTACTTTTAGACCAGTACACAGGCCAGGAGTGGAGTAAACCCATCTCCCTTGATTGTGCCACCTAGGAGGAACTGAGAATTTGCAGATCCCCAAAGTATAACCACCTCTTGAGAAAGGACTCAAAATTCAAGTAACTGGCTGGGAAAATACCCCAAAAAGGTGAAAAAATAGACTATAGAAGGTTACTTTCTTGGTGAACAGGTATTTTCTTCTACCCTTTCAGATAAGGAATAACAATGCATACTATCAGAAGAAGTCAATGCTTCTGCATCCAAAATGTCCAAAATGAATATCCAACAGTCTATAGCCATGGACGAGCTCAAAAAGGATTTTGAAAGTTAACTAAGAGCGGTGGAGGAAAAATTGGGAAGAGTAATGAGAGTGATGCAAGAAAATCATGAAAAATGTGTCAACAGCTTGCTAAAGGAGACGCAAAAAAATGCTGAAGAAAATAACAGTTTAAAAATAGGCTAACTCAATTGGCAAAAGAGGTCCAAAAAGCCAATGAGGAGAAGAATTCTTTCAAAAGCAGAATTAGCCAAATGGAAAAGGAAGTTTAAAAGTTCACTGAAGAAAATAGTTCTTTAAAAAGAAGAATGGAACAGATGGAAACTAATGACTTCATGAGAAACCAAGAAATTACTAAACAAAACAAAAAGAATGAAAAACAGAGAAGATAATGTGAAATATCTCATTGGAAAAACAACTGACCTGGAAAATAGATGCAGGAAAGACAATTTAAAAATGATGGGACTACCTGAAAACTATGATCAAAAAAGAGCCTAGACATCATCTTCCAAAAAATTATCAGAAAATCTGCCCTGATATTCTAGGATAAGAGGGCAAAATAAATAATGAAAGAATTCACAAATCACCTCCTGAAAGAGATCCAAAAAGAGCAACTCCTAGGAATATTATAGTAAAATTCCAGAGTTCCCAGGTCAAGGAGAAAATATTGCAAGCAGCTAGAAAGAACTAATTCGAGTACTGTGGAAATACAATCAGGATGACACTATATGTAACAGTTTTAACATTAAGGAATCAAAGGACTTGGAATATGATATTGTAGAAGTCAAAGGAACCAAGATTAATAGCAAGAATGACCCACCCAGCAAAACTGAAGGGGTAAAATGGTCATTCAATAAAGTAGAGGACCTTCAAGCATTTTTTTTATGAAAAGGCCAGAACTAAATAGAAAATTTGACTTTCAAACACAAGAATCAAGAGAAGCATGAAAAGTACCAAGCCCATTACTAACCACACCAGTTCTGCCCAGAAAGTCTGGACCAGTTCAACCATTAACATCACTCCTGCTCATCTATTTCATGAGTAAATTGATCTCTTAAGGAAACACGCACTCTGATGCCACTCTCCTTCTTTTCTTCTTGAACCAAAGTGTGAAGACCACTTGAATGGAAGTTGTACATTCACATAATGTATGACTGTTACAACAGTGTAAGTCTGAAAGTAGTAGAGAAAGATGATTCACTCTGCATGCAGTGCTAGAGGTTTGACAATCAACTATTGGGTGAAACTAAGCTATGTAAGACAGCCAACTAAATCTCTGGAACTAAGAATTATGCTTCATCTTCTTCTATCCAGTCAAGCCAGGTAAAAAAACGGATGAGAGCAGTTGCCATTTGTCCAGAGTGTAAACTGTGGTTGATCTTCAGTCATCACTTTGATGGTCAATCGCAAGCTCATCCAAGCTTCATTTGTTTTCAAATGATTCCCCTGCCCTCCTGAAAGTCACAGAAGTAATAATCAAGAGGGGAATCCGATTTCTGGCTCAAATATATGTAGATTATTTAAAATGCTTACGTTTGATAGCATTTTTATTTGGTTGAGGAAGAAAAGAAGTGAGCTGATATTAGCCCTCTGCTACTGGAAAACTCTCATTTCATTCAAACTGTCAGCTTTGTTAAGGGCAATATAGTTTTGCTTGGTGAAGCAGTTTTGGGGGATAGGGAAGAGAGGCAGTGAATGATGATTTAAAAAACTAATTTCCTTTTATTTCCAATGAAATTTTTGTTTCAATATTGTACCCAATGAATAATAAGGATAACCTAAATAAATTGACACAATAAAAATCCTAGTATAATTCCTATTGATTTTCCCTTAAAACAGTGACTATGACACCCATTTCTTATTTATAAATTAGGACATTAGGAGAGTGGAATTATGTATTTTTTGGTTTGGGTGTTTGTTTTGGGGTGTTTTTAAGTTCAAACCCAGATACAATGATTGATAATCTCACAACATCCGTTTTCCTGTACTAGTCATTTTCCCTTCCAAATAATTTATTTTTAGGTAAATTGGTGTAAGTTAAATATGTAAAGAAGATATGAAATTCTTAGAATCAAATTTGAAATAAGCAAAATATATCTGTGCCATGTATCAAATAAAGGTTTTTGTTTTAATTTAACACATTAAAAAAAAAAAAAAAGCAGAATTGGCCCAAGGGAAAATGAGGTCAAAAAGTTCATTGAAGAACAAAATTCTTAAAAATTAGAATGGAGAAAACAGAAACTAAAGACTCTCTGACAAATCAAGAAATTATAAAAACAAAACCAAAAGAATAAAAAAATAGAACAAATTGTGACATATCACATTGGAAAAATGCTCACCTGGAAAATGCATCCATGAAAAATCATTTAAAAATTATTTGAAGACCTGAAAGCTAAGATTGAAAAGTAGAGCTTGGACATAATCATTCAAGAAACTATCAAACCACCCTAATATTCTAGAATAAGAGGGTAAAATAGAAATAGTCCATTGATCACCTCCTCAAAAAGATCCCAAAAGGAAAACACATGAGAATATTGCAGCTAAATTCCAGAGTTCCCAGGTCAAGGAGAAAATATTTCAAGCAAGCAGAAAGAAACAATTCAAGTATTATGGCAACCCAATCGGGAGAAGATTTAGCAGCTTCTATATTAAAGGATCAGAGTGTGTAGAATATGATATTGTGGAAGTGAAAGGAGCTAGGATTCAAACCAAGAATCACTTACCCAACAAAACTGAGTATAATAGTTCAGGAGAAAAATGCATATTCAGGGAAATAGAGGACTTTCCAGCATTCTTGATGAAAAGACAAGAGTTGAATAGAAAATTTTATTTCAAACATAATATTCAAGGGAAATATGAAAGATAAACAGAAAAATCATGAGGGACTTATTAAAGTTGGAATGTTTACATTCCTACATGGAAAGATGGTATTTGTAACTCATGAGACCTTTCTCAGCACTGGAGTAGGTGAAGGGAATATATATCTATACCTATATATCTATGTATAGATAGCTTCCCAGAGAGATATCTAGAAAGATATAGAGGTAGCAGAGTGAGATTAATATGAAAGGATGATAGATGAAATAGAAAATTAAGCCTTGAGAGGAATGTTACTGGGGGGAAAAGGAAAGTGAGAGGTAGAATCTAGTAAAGAGTCAAGAAAGAGCTTTTCCTATGAAGAGGATGAGAGGGTAAGTGAGAGGGAATGAGTAAACCTTACTCTCATAGGATTTGACTTAAGGAGGAAATAATAGACACACCCAAATGGGTATTTTACGCAGGAAAGTAGGGCAAAGGGGACAAGAGGGGTGATTGATAGAAAGTCAGATTGAGGGAAGGGGTATTTGGAAGCAAACACTTTTGAAAATGGATGGGGTCAAGTAGGTAACAGAACAGATAGAGTATGGAATAGGATGGAGGGTAATGTAATTAGTGTTTCACAACATGACAATTATGGAAGTGTTTTACATAACTACACATGTTTTACCTATATTGAACTACTTGCCTTCTCAATGAGGGTGGGTGGGGAGGGGCTAAGGGACAGAATTTAGAACTCGGTTTTAAATGCTAATGTTAAAATGTTGATTCTACATGCAATGGGGAAATAAGATACATAGGCAATGAATTAAACAAATCTATCTTGACCTGCAGGAAAAATTGGAGGGGAAGGGAATAGGAGAAGGTGGGGAATAGGAGAAGGTGGGGGGTATGATAGAAGGTAGGGCAGATTAGGGGATAGGGTAATTGGAATATATCCCATTTTGGGGTGAGAGGAGGGGAGAGATCAGGGAAAACTTGGAACTCAAAATCTTGTGGAAGTGAATGTTGAAAACTAAATATAAATTCTAAAAAGGAAAAAAAAGAAAAGAAAAAGCAATAACTGAAGAAAAGATGATCTTTTCCTCATCACCATCACCTCAAGAAGTGACACTCACTTGCTGGCAAGCCCAAAAGAGTGCCAACACAGCCCCGCCCCCACCAGACCAAAGATTCTGCTTCTAGTTGACACTCTCTAGCCATCAGCCCTGGAGATAACCTTAATAAAGATTTGGCCTTATAACTCTTTCTGTGAGTATACCTATAGGTACTGAAGAGTCACGTATTTTTATTGTTTTGATGATTATGATGATGATGATGATGATGATGATGATGATGATGATTCCAAAAAGCATCTTTGTGATAATCTGTACAAACGCTGTCTGTAAAAGGACCAATTAAAATATATTATTTCAATATACCATTGTCCCTATAGATACTGTGACCAATATATCACAGTATACAGAATGTCATGATAGATTTTTGTTGTTATTCAAGTGAAATAGTGTAAATTTTCAGGCTAGGAAAAAAGTGTAATTTCAATAAAAGAATAACTAAGATCCTTATATTTAGTTATTATGAATGCTTAAAAAGGAACCCCTGCAGTTAAGATGGCAGAGACAAGAAAATAGAAATCTGGAAAAAATATATTGTGATTAAAAATTTAACTCATTCAGGATATACATACACACACATATGTATGTATATATGTATGTATATATACATACACATGTATTTATATTTATGTATATTTATATATACACATATATATACTAAACCAATACAAATATATATATATATATGTATGATTATGTGTGTTGTCATTCTTTCATTTATTTGATTATTTATTTAAACACTTGCATACATAGCTCCTTAGGTATCACAAAATCTTAGTACTAGAAGATACTTCACAAGTTATCTAATTCAATGTATTATCTTTTATCATCCCTGACTTCTGATAATTTATTCAAATATTTTCGATATTGGTGTATGCCCTATATTAACACATTACATTCTTTTCAAATATGCAAGTTGTTAGAAAGTCATTACTTATGTAGCAAATTTGAATTGAGGTATCATCTCATGTAACATACTCAGAGTTGACATTCCTGGTTCTGGTTAAACACATAGTATCTTTATATCCCATTTCTGGCCATGTGTAGAACTCATGGCTAAAGGACTTCCACTGAAGAAGGTTTACTACCCTTATTGGATAAAGAGCCAAAAGATGTAATGGTTTCATATTTGTACAAAAGAATATCACTTCCTCTTTGGCTTCTCTCTTCTTTCTTAATTGTTAATTATGTCAGGACTATTTTAATTTGTTTCCTGAGAGAAGGTGGGATGATAATTCAATCTCTGCCCCAATCCTGGTCATTCCAGCACATGATATCTAGAGTACATGTACTGCCTAGGAAAGCCTAAATCAACTTCAGCTTCTTCTTTTCTGCATGGTTTTTCCTTCTCTAAGGAAGGTCAAAAATAAAAGGGTTGACATAAAAACTATTTTTAATAGTAGATACATACAAATTTAATAGTAGACATACACAAAAGCAAAATCAATAGGAAAATATCAGATGAGTACCTCTTTAAACTACATAATATACTGTTGAGGTTTAGCTATTTAAATCCTAGCAAATTAAATTAATCCCATTTTAAAATTCATTTTCATCAAATGCATGCTCTGAGTTTTCTATGTGTTGCATTCCTTTTAGGTATATGTATAAATGTCTATCTCAAAACCGATTCGTAATGCACACTGAGGACTTTTCTACTCCCACTCTTTAAGATGACTCTAGATTTGAATCAAGCAGCAGGACTAATATCTACAAGGATTTCCCAACAGCATGGATTAGACTTATTGCCCCTCTGTCCTCTGTAAATGAGTTAGGCCCATTCCTTCTCCTTCACTCTTCCAACAGGAATTACTGTTGCCTAAAAAGAAATGGAGCTGTCCATGATACCTAATTTACCTCTGCTTTCTTGATTAACTTCCTGACTACTTAAAAAGATAAAAAATTGCACCCAAATGATCCTTTCCAATTTGGTAGATTTCAGAAGACCATGAGTCACCATACATTGCCCTGATGAACAGGTGCACTTTCATATGCAGAGGGAATATATAGTAGATAATTATCACTCTATTCCCATTGGACATCATTTTTATGTCAGAGAAATAAACCTCCTTTTGCTAATTCTTCTAGAACTTGAGAGTACCTTATTTCCAGCCAATATCGAACTTGACCTAAGAGAATACTGACCATAGGCTTACCTGTGCTAATCAGGCTGTAGATCAAATCATCCTAGATAATGGGGTAATTATCAATATGGCAAAGATTGTGAGGACAGGGGGCCCAGTTCCCCTTTAATTTAAAGGCTGACTCACTAGGATTGAATTTTATCATGCCTGGATACAGAATAGGAAGTGACACAGGTCCTCATCTCATGTGGGCTCAGCAGTAGTTCCCCAAATTTAGCCTTAGGTTAAATAAAGTTTTTTCTACAAATTGTCACCCAATATTACCGGTTTTGTTCCCAAAGAGCTGTTTGTCCTCCATTAAAAAACTTTCATTTGTTTGTGTGCTAAATAAGCCCAGTTGTTTTAATTTGTCATGATATGGTTTTGTGAAATACCACTTTGGTTAAATACTTCTGATTACCTTTAAGCTTTACAATATTACTCTCAGAATAATGTCATTCATTCATATTAACACAATATTCCAAACATGCCCTATTTGCACCCTTAATCCATTCTCCATTGATGGCAATTGGGCTGAATTAGATGCTGAAACTAGGCCCCTCAACTGTACTTTGTTATTCTCCTCCTAATTTTTAATACAACTTCTTCTTTTATCTGCTATTTTTACTTTAGTTCTTATATTTCTGAACTGAAAAATAATAACTGGGCAAAAGAAGCTGAAATACATAAAAAATTAATTGGAATGCAAGTTTCAACAAGTTTAACTTTGTGTAAAAGTTAGTGCATGAGTTTTCCTACAAACTTTCGATTATCGAGACTATTGCCTTCAAATACTCCATTTTTTTTAAAAAAATGATTTTTCTAAAGCTTAAATGAGCAATAAGAAAAGAAAAAAGAAAAATATAAGCTTAAATACAAAACAAGAACATAAATTAAACACATCATGTGCACTGAAGAACATAAGAGATGATTCTTGGGGGGCTCTGAAGAAAAGTCTAGGGGAGAAGAGGTATTACATTGACTACCAAACTGAAGGTCTACAGAGTCGTGTTGACCTCATTGTTGTATGCCTGTGAAACATGTACAGTCTACCAGAGCCATGCCAGGGAACTGAATCGTGTCCATCTGAACTGTCTTAGGAAGATTCTGAGAATCACCTGGTAGGATAAGGTACTAGACACTGAAGTCCTTGTTCAAGCTGAACTACCAAGCATTCAAACTATGCTTCAGAGGGTGCAACACCAATGGGTTGGCCACGTTGTTCAAATGCAAAATGTAGGCTTACCAAAACGGCTATTTTATGGAGAATTCACATGGGGCAGGAGATCACATGGTAGTCAGAAGAAGCGATACAAGGACACTCTTAAGGTCTCTCTCAAGAACTTTGGATTTGACAGTGCAACATGGGAGACACTGGCACACAAATGCTCAGAGTGGCATGCCCACATCGGAAAGGGTGCTGTCCTCTATAAGCAAAACAGAAATGAGACAGTACAAAGTAAACATAGGATGCACAAATTTGGAGTATCCACCCCCAAAATTCATATGGATTATCTGTGCCTACCCTGTGTTAGAGCATTCCGAGCTCATATTGACCTGATCAGTCACAGCCAGATACACAGAAACTTCACCTTATCACAGTGATGGCATTGTGGTCCTTTTGGAAAAGGAAGAACCATCAACCATTACTTCATCTACCCCCACTCCAAGGGCCTTCCTTATCATGCCATTCCCCTAAATCTAAATACCCTTCTATAGCTCCCTTTGACCAAATCTCTCACCCTTCCCTCAAATCATTCCTTTTTATCCTCCCAAGGATCCCAACCTTATCCTCCCACTTATCTAAACAGCATTCTATACCCTACCCTTAATCTATTCTTTCACTTTGTCCTCTAGAGATCCCTTCCTGTTCCTCTCTTCTCACCCTATCCTCTTGCATTTTATTTCTTTTTATTTCTTTTTTTTTTTGGAAGACTTTTATAGGCTTCTGGAAAATGTATTGTTCCCTCTTAAAAGCAATCATGATGAAAATAGGTTTCTGAAATGAATAGTATTCCTCCCCCATCTAATTCATCCATGCTAATTCTCTCCCTTGCACCCCATTTAATTGCACCTCAGATAATTACTCATTTCAACTGATCTAAATAGTTTTACTTTCTAAAGTAGCATAATACTCTAGTCTATCCTAATATTTTTTTCTAGGTGATCAAAGAATCTCAATTAACTTCTTGACTCATCCTAAGTCTTCAGTTTATGACCATAATGCTGCAGAACTTCTGTGTCATTGATCTCTTCCATCACTTTGCTGTCTACAATCATCCCAGTGCTGGTCTTATATAAGAAATTGCTGCTGCTGTCAAAGGTATGCACAATATTGAAGTCTGCCCCCCCTTCTTCAGCAGGTTTTGATAGGAGTTGATTTCTGCTTTCAGTTTGACCCTAGTGTTGAATAGGGCCTTATATTCCTGGGCGTGGCAGTACCTCTCTATAAGTGTCTGCCCCAGATCTCCCTCCAGGTGCAACAAGGCTGTATTGATCTGTTCCATCTAGATAGTGAAGTGGGTCTCCACCTCCCTCCTGTTGTCCTCCAAGCTGGGTTTTATATTTTGAAGGGAGTCCAGGTCAATATCTAAGGACTGGAACGTACTTTGAACTCTGGGGAAGTTTTTCCAGCTGCTTTTACCTCCTCAGATCTTGTGTTGATTGTTATGGTGCTCTCCTAAATCTGTGTAACAAGTATTTATCAAGCTTCTCTATGTTCTTCTGAGTCAGAGAGTTATATTGGGCTTGGATATCAGCCATGACTTTGCTCAAGTCCTGAGATTTGGGAGAGTCCACCTCCATGGTCATCTTAGAGCATGCGATTTGGGCTTGTAGAGAATTCACCTCCTCCTCATGGTTCTTCTTCATAAAGACTAGCTCTTCCTTCAGGATTTTAATCTCTATCTCCAGTTGCAGACTGGTTATGTTGGTATCATCAATGAACTCATGTAGGCTGTTAATATCACTTTCTACAGACTGTCTCCTGGCCAGCTCTACTTCACACTTGACTCTGAAGTCATCAGTTGCCAGACTGGCATTATTGATATGTAGGACAATTCTGGCATTGTTCATTGAACTTGTATAGATCTGCGCCACAGATCCTCAATCATCTTGAAAAAATGTCCCCATTCTGTGAACTGAGGTCCCTTGTTGCCCATATGCTCCCTGATTTTCTCTTCTAATTTGTGATTTTCCATCTCCAGGCTCTGCACATGCTCCAGATAGGAGGTGAGATGGTCGTTAAGCTCCTTCATGGTCTCCATCTCCCCCTGGATACCCCCAATCACAACCAGTCACCCCATCATATTCTCAGTCCCCCATCCCCCACAGAAAATGATGGAGAAGAACATGGACATTTGGGACCCAGAGACACCCGCGTTTTCATAAATGCTGGCGATGCTGCTGCCTAGCTGGCACTTAGATTGATCCTAGGGAGCAGTAGTTGGTGGAGAAGTTGGAAGAGATGGTAGTGAAAGTCATGATGTCCATGGAGGAGAGCTGGAAGCAATCAGAATAGTCCTATCCTAATCTTTCTTATAAACTACATAATAACTGATAACAGTCTTAGACATATGTTTAACACTTCCCATATATAAAAGGTAAAGAGTCTGTCCTTACTGAGACCCCTGTAATTAGTCGTTGATAAGTACTTTACATTTATCTTGGGTTTTGCATGTCATATCTTCTATTAAAATCATGTTTTTCTTTTTTTTTCCCTAACAAAGTCCTGAAAGTCAGACTGTTCATTAAATGTCTATTTTTTTTTTAATTCAGGACTATGCTTAGCTTTACATGGTATGATATTTTCGACCAGAACACCAGCTATTTTGCTCTTTGGTAAATGGTGTTCGAAGACCTACAGGCTTTTTTTTTTTTTTTTTTTTTTTTTTTTTTTTGCTTATCATATTCTATCCTTGAGCTGTTGATTTTGGAAATTGACTTTAATATTCCTTTGGATTTTCCTCCTATAATCTCTTTTTAGTTGTGATTGGTGGACTTTTTTTTCTTTTTCCGCTCTCTTGTTCTATTGATTCAGGACAATTTTCTTGAATTATTTCTTGTATTATTGCTTCAAGATTCTTTTGTTGTTTTGGATCATAGCTTTCAGATATTGCAGTTACACTTATGTTTTTCTTTTTCTGATCTGTTCTCCACATCAATTGTTTTTCTTATGAGTTGTTTCACATTCTCTTGTATTTTTTCATTTATATTTTGTTTTATCATTTCTTGATCCTTTATAACCTCACTCACTTATCCTTGCCTTATTCTGATTGTCAAGTAGTTGTTTCCTTCTTTAAGATTCTGAATCTCCTTTTCTAATTAGTTGACATTCTTTTCATAATCTTCTTGTTTTCCTTGGATTGGTTTTATTCTCCTTTCTAATTTTGCCTCAGACTCTCTAATTTGATTTTTTAAGTGTTTTTTAAAGTTCTGTTGGGCAGATGAGCATTTGACATTCTTTTGGGTATAAGATGGTTCCATCGGTTCAATATTCTCCTCCAAAGATGAACCCAGCCATCTCTATTTCCATAGTAATTCCGTATAGTTGGATTTTTTCTCCTTTGCCTGTAATTTTTAAATTTGCTATAGCTGAGTTTTCTGTAATTTCCTCCATTGCTGGGGTGGGAGAGATGGTGCTTCTGCCCTCAGATCTTCCTTCAGTTCTTCCCTCTGGCCTGGAACTGGAATCAAGACCTCTACCCTCCTGTAAGTGCCTACAGACAGCAGAGTCCCTGCCACACTCCTTCTACACTCACCAGGCATGTGCTTGTAAGTGGTTTGGAGCTCTCAGGTTATCAGGGTCATGGTGTCCTCAGGAGATATCTCTTGGGACATCATGCCCTTGCACGACTTACGTTATGGACCACACTTATACAATAACTGACCTTCACAATTATCTTGAGCAAGAGCAACAACAGCCAAGCATATAAGCTCAGCACACAGTGTATACAAGCTTCTTGCATGCATGAAAGTAGAATGCCAGTATATACTCTGACCTAGCTGAGAATAAACGGAGTGCATACCATCCTTGCTCCCACCTCATTCATTCATGCCTGGAAGAAAGAGGACTCAACATGTGCTAATTCCTTCTTGTTCCTGGATGTGTCCCTACAGCACAGCTGGGTTTGGTACTCTTTATAAATAGAGGATCCCTCACTCTTCCTTGGTTCAAACGCCCAATTCTTTTCCCTGTCAAAGAAGTAAAAGTTCCTGGGGCTGGGACAAGGAAGTTTCCAAATACTACATCCAATACAACAAACTCTTCACAGGGAACAAACCTTCTCCTGAGATTTTTCTTTTGATCTTTTTTGATTGTCCCAGAAGGACCACAACTCTGCCCCTATTTATTTTTAAAGCTCTATGTTTGCCCCGAGGTGCTATTATATCTTTTTGTATGAGGGAAAATCGTAACAACTTGGAATATTCTAACCTACTCTGCCATCTTCCCAGAATCCTCTCCCTCTCTTCTATGCCATTTTTCCTTTTATAAGATAAAACTTTGCAATACTAATAAAACAGGGTGTATTAAAACACATTTGGAAGGTTCTAAATATTGTGTTTCTAGTGACCATTTAATGATAGCTGATGAACACTGGAAATTAAGTCATGTCAAATGGAGCAAACTCTTTTACTTGGACAGTTTTAGAATTTAACAACAGCAGCAGCAATGGGTCATTGTTAGTGAATGTAATAAGTGCACTTTTTAAAAAATTTATATTACAAGTGAAGTGAAAATTCTGTTTTGATTTTCATTTTCTACATTTTAAGCAACAAGTGTGTTAAAGGGAAGAGTGCCAACAAGATGTTTTCAGCAATGCTGTATAAATCACTTAAAGGAAAAAAGGGACAGCCTTCATTTCATTGTCTTTGAGTCATTGTTGGAGTCTCACTAATGTGGAAACCTTGTGAAAATCAAATGACTCTTTATAATGTTTAAAGTAGTTTTAAATCCATGAGCAACACCTGTCAAGACTTTTGTACTGTAAGATTTGAAATTTGTCACAGGTTTCAGTAATTCTCAAAAGATGTTTGTTGAAATTATTTGCAGTTGCCAAAAGAACTCTTCTAAAGAAGTGAAAAACAGGAGGCCGTCTGAATATTATAGAAAACCAAAAAAGGCAAATGATTAAATGTCAGACAATGCCCAGATTTGCTTCTTGTTGTTCAGTTTTCTATGATAATTTTTATTTTTCACGAAATCTATTGAATATATTTTGGATAGTTAAGCATACATTTCTGGTATCTTTCTCTATTCTCCTGGTAATTGCTTTAAGAAAGTTAGAGACTAGTGTACAAAGAACAAGGAAAAAAAGATAGCAAAGGTAGGCACCCATAAAGGCTATCTCCAGGATGCCATTCCACTGGGAGGTGAAAAAAAAAATAAACAAACCTCTATCAGGTATATTTAAAGAAAATCTTGATCACCAAAGGACCTTTTAATTTTTCTTCCAAATACTTACTTTAGAGAGATAAAGCTAAATTTATAGATTTTTAATATCATGTGAGTTTTGGTTTCTACTGCAATTAGAAAATAACTGCATTTTATTTTGAAGAAATCAGATGATAAGATTACAGATCTATAGCTAAACAAAATTTGAATGTACCATGTAACATTTTATGAAAAATTTGTAGTATTGAGACTTAAGAAATTTTGTTTTGTCTTTCATATATTCTTTAAAAGATATGTATGTTTTAACATTAATATAAAGATAAAAAGCTAATATTCAGAAAAAAAGAAAGAATTTATATTGTCCTTTAAAGTTTACAAACCTTTTTCCTTATGACAATCTGATGAAATAAGTAGTATGAGAACTATATTTTTTTCCATTTTACAAATGGATAAAACTGAGGTTTTCCTAAGTTAATTAACTTACCTATCATCCATAAATAATAAGCATCTGATGCAGGATTCAAACTTAGTTTCCGTGAACAGCTCAAATGTTACTGTTTATGCTATACAGACACCTGAATATATTTTCTGAAAATGTAACAATTTATTTATAGTTTTCAACATCCACTTTTATAAGATTTTAAATTCTAAATTTTTGCCTCCTCCCTGCACCTTTCCCTTCCACAAGAGGACAGTCTGATTGATATATGCCATACATGTATGATCATATTATACAAATTTCCACATTAGTTATGGGGTGAAAGAAGAATCAGAACAAAAGGGAAAAAAACACAAAGAAAAAGAAAGATAAAGGAGATAATAACATGCCTCAGTCTGCATTGAGACTTTATAGTTCTTTCTCTGAACGTGCATGGCACTTTCCATCATGAGTCTTTTGGAACGGTCTTGGATCATTGTTTTGTTGAGAAGAGCCAAGCATATGAAAGTTGATTATTATACAATGTTTCTGTTACTGTGTACAATTTTCTTCCAGTTCTACTCACATCATTCAGTATAAAATAATATAAGTCTTTCAAGGATTTTCTGAAGTAATCTTGCTCCTCATTTGTTACAGCAAAGCAGTATTCCGTTGCATTCATATACCTCAGCTTGTTTAACCATTCCCCAATTTATGAGCATTTCCACAACTTTCAATTCTTTTCCGCCAATAAAAGAGCTGCTACAAATAGTTCTATAATTGTGGGAGCTTTTCCATTTTTATAATCTCTTTCACATACAGATATAATAGTGGAATTGCTCAATAAAATGATATGCACAGTTATATAGCCCTTTGGACAAACTTCCAAATCGCTTTCCCAGAAGCCTTTCATCAGTTCACAACTCCATGAGCAATGCATTAGTGTAACAATTTCCCACATCTTCCCCAACATTTATCATTTTTCTTTTCTGCCATAGCCAATCTGATAGGTGTGAGGTGGTACCTTGTTTTACTTTTCATTTCCTAATCAATAGCAATCTGGAGCATTTTTTTAATATGACTATAGCTTTATTTTCTTCATCTGAAAACTGCATGTTCATATCCTCTGACTGTTTATCATTTGAAGAATGACTTTAAGAAATAAAGTTTTTTTTTAGAGACACTGGACATAAAATTGTTGTTTCCAGCTTTTTAATTCCCTCCAAATCGCTTATTGGCTTGCTGCAAAATATTTTACATTTAACAGAATCAAAATTATCCATTTTGCATTTCATAATGTTCTCTATTTCTTGTTTGGTCATAAATTATTTCCTTCTCCATAGATTTGACAGGTAAATGATTCCTTTTTCTCCCAATTTGTTTATAATATCACTCTTCAAGTCGAAATTACGTACTCGTTTTGACCTTTTGGTATGTAGTGTAAGATCATGACCGGTGCCTAATTTCTGCCGAAGTATTTTCAAGTTTTCCCAGCAGTTTGTGTCAAATATTGACTTCTTATCCCAGAAGTTGGCATCTTTGGATTTATTGAACAGTAGATTACTGTAGTAATTGATTACTATTTCCTGTGAACCTAACCTGTCTCATTAATCTACAACTCTATTAATGATTACTGCTCTATACAACCATTTAAAAAATAATTTAAATAATTAAAAATAGAACAATTTTAGATCTGGTATAGCTAGTTCCTCTTCTCTTGCACTTATTCTCATTCCATCTTATCTTCATTGTAAATAAGGCTTACTGATGGTTTAGATAGATGTTACTTATCATTTTAAGGAATACTCTAGCTATTCTTATGCTCACTAGTGTTTTTAATGGGATTTTCAGAAAAGCTTTTTCTACATCTATTGAAATAATCATACAATTTCTGTTAATTTTATTACTGATGTGGTCAATTGTGCTTATAGTTTTCTTAATGTTGAACTAGTCCTACATTCCTGGTATAAATCCTACCTGGTCATAGTGTATTATCCTTGAGGTAAATTGCTTTAATGTAGACCAATGTTTTATTTAAAATTTTTGCATCTGTATTCATTAAAGAAAATGGTCTTTTTGTTTCTTTTTTTTCCTTTTTTTTCTTTTTTAGCTCTTTCCTGTTTAGGTATCAGTACTATATTTGCAACATAGAGTAATTTGGAAGGTCCCCTTCTCTGTCTGTTTTTCCAAATAGATTATATAGTCTTGCAATTAATTCTTCTTTTAATATTAGGTAGAATTCATTTGGAAATCTACCTGGCCCTGAAGATTTTATCTTAGAGAGTTTCTTTCATGGCTTGTTCAATTTCTATCTCTAAAATGAGGTTATTTTAGTGTTTTATTGCCTCTTCTGTTAATCTGGGAAATTTATATTTCTGTAAATGTTCAACCATTTCAGTTAGATTATAAGAGTTATTGGCAAACATGTAAGGAAAACATTTCCTTACTACTGTTTTAATTTCCTCTTCATTAGTGGTCAATACACCCTTTTCATTTTTTGATATTGGTAATTTGTTTTTATTTTCTTCATTTTTAAAAATCAAATTAAACAAAGATTTACTTACTTGTTTTATTTTTTTTCATAAAACCAATATTGTATTAGTTTCAGTTTTTTAACCTCTTCTTTGATTTTCAGAATTTCTAATTTGGTATTTAATTGGGGATTTTAATTTTCTTCTGTTTCTAGCTTTCTAAATTGCATATCCTATTCATTGATCTCTTCTTTCTCTAATTTATTTGTGTCAGTATTTAGAGATATAAAAATTTCCCTAAAAACTTCTTTGATTGTGTCCCATAAGTTTGGTATGTTGTCTCATTATTGTCATTCCCTTTGAAAAAAATTATTGATTGTTTCTATGATTTATTGTTTGACCCTCTAATTCTTTGTGATTGAATTATTTAGTTTTACAATTAATTTTAGTCTATTTTTTCCATGACCTTTCATTACATGTAATTTTTATTGCATCAAGATGTGAAAAAGTTTCATTTAATATTTCTACCCTTCTGCTTTCAGTTGTGCTATTATTTATGCCTTTGTGCATGGACAATGTTTATGGAGTTGACAATGTGCTTCTGAGGAAAAGGTATATTCCTTTCTATCCCCATTCTGTTTTCTCCAGATCTCTACCATATCTAACTTTTCTAAAATTCTATTCACCTCCTTAACTTCTTTCTTGTTTATTTTGCGACTAGATTAATCTAGTTCTGAAAGAGAGAGGTTAAGGTCCCCCACTAGGATTATTTTCTATCTATTTCTTCCTGTAATTCACTTAACTTCTCTAAGAATTTGGTGCCACACTACTTGGTGCATATATGTTTAGTATTGATATTACTTCACTGGTACCTTTTAGCAAGTTGCAATTTCCTTCCTCTCTCTTTTATTTAGATCTGTATCTGCATTTTCTTTGTTTGAGATCAGAATTTCTATGCCTGTCTTTATAATTTTTTATTTTACTTCAGCTGAAGCATAAGTTCTACTCCAGCCTTTTACTTTTATGCTGTGTATGCTGCATTATGTTTCAGATCTGTTTCTTGTAAACAATATGTTGTAGGATTAGTTTTCTTTTTAATCCATTCTGTTATCCATTTTCCATTTTACAGGAGAGTTCATTCCATTCACAATCACAGTTATGATGACTAACTGTGTCTTTCTCTCCATCTTATTTGCCCCTCTCCTACTTAGCCTATTTTCTGTCGTTTTTCCCTTTCTCTCCTCACCAATATTTTGCTTCTCAGCACCCTCTCTTTAAATCTTCCCTCCCTTTTATCCTACTCTCCCTACCATTCCATGGAATTTGTCTACATTACTCTTTGGAATTTTCATTTAGTTATCTCTTTCAGGAGGTAATGGATGGATTCTTTCAATAACTATTTTGCCCTCTCATTCCAGGACGCCTGGGTGGTTTTTCTTATTAATTTCTTGAAAGATGCTGTTCAGTCTCTTTTGATAATTGTGGCTTTTGGGTGGTCCAATAACTGTGAAATTATCTTTCCTGTATCTACTTTCCAGGTCGGTTGCTTTTCTAATGTGGTAGTTTATAATTTGTTCTTTTTTATGCTTTTGATTTTGCTTGACTGATTCTTGATGTCTGGTAAAATAAATACCTTCTACTTGCCCAATTCTAATTTTAAGAAATTATTTTTTTCAGGTAGTTTTTGTAACTCATTTTTCATTATAGCCAATTTTACTTTTTAAGGAGTTGTTTCCTTTAGTCACTATTTAGGGGGTCCTTGTGTTGGTGTTTGTCTGATTCACTACTCTGTGGCTCAGGACCTCTGACTGGTTTGCTCAGGGGGAGCCTGTTTCTGGTTTGCTGCAAAGCCTCCTGTCCTGGACCTCAATAATCTTTTACAGCAATGATGTGGACCTTCTTTGCTGTCATCCAACTCTCCTGAATTAAAAGACTGATGTGTGTGTGTATCTGTGTGTGTTGTGGATATGTTATAGATATATCCAAAGATAGTTGAAGCAATGAATGATAAACAAAATTCCTTGTCAAAAGAGCAATCACAAAAATATCTTTAAAGATTTAATTACATATCTCTTTCTTTTCCAAACCATTGACTCTGTATTTCTTTTCCTAATCAGTTTACCTGGTGCTGAACAGGGGTCCTAGTGGCAATGTCTTTTGTGTTTTGAGATCGTGTTTTTTATTTTTATTTTTTTTATTTCTCTGTGCTACTATGAAGCACATGAAGTCCACTGCTGGAGGGCACTTGCCTCCCTGGGTCTATGCTAATGTCCATGGTGGTTCTCTGAGCTGGAGTCTGCTAGTTCCCTTGGCTGTACTAAAGCACACGGAGGTCCCGGTGTTGGTGTTTGCCTAACTGACCATTCTGGGGCTCAGGATCTACCACTGGTTTGCTGATGTGGAGCCTCTTACTAGCTTACTGGTACGCCTCTTGTTCTGAACTGCACTCACCTTTTACACCAGTGATATGGACCTTCTTTGCCTATCCTCCAATTCTCCTGGAACAAAAGACTGCTCCACCCTGTCTTTCCACTGCCTTTCTATTCCAAGGTCTGTTTCAGTGCACTACTTTGTGCAAGTTTGGGAATAAGAAAGGGAGAGGCACAGTGGGTTACTCTTTACTCCACTACTTTGTTCCTCAAATTTAAGAATTGAGCAATGCTTAAAAAAAAAAAAAAAAAAAAAAAAAAAAAAAAAACCTACTTTCCTTTGAATAAGAAAAAAGTGTCTTATGATCAAAGATCACCGCAGATGGTGACTGCAGGACTGAAATTAAAAAAACAAAACAAAATATCCCTCTTCTTTCTTGGAAGAAAGCTTTGTCAAACCTGAACAGCATACTAAAAAGCAGAGACCTCATCTTGGGTAGACTTTGGGATATAATAGAGGACAGAAGCATCTGGACCACTGTGGTGAAAAGGCTCACAAAGAGTTGGAAATAACTGAATGAATAAACAACAAAATGTATTGCAAAGTAAAATCAAAACTTATTGCATTCCTACTGAAGTGTTTTTAAAGAAGAAAACTATGGAATTCACTACACAATTTAATTCCATGGATGAAAATGAAACTATTCCTAAATCCTCAAAATCTTCTATAAAACTGAATAATTAAGAACAAAAATAACACAAATTCCATAATCATTCTTTCATTCCTAATTTCAAATTGGGAAGAAATTTTTCTTACTTAAGGGCAGTACCACTATGTTTTCTATCCTAGAATTAGTCTTGTAACAAGCAGTTTTTTTTTTTTAAAAGATTGTGTGTGTGTGTGTATGTGATGGATATGTTATAGATATATCCAAAGTTAGTTAAAATAATGAATAATACAACACAATTTCCTAGCTAAATAAAATCTTAAAAAAATAACTTTAAAGATTTAACTATATATACTTTGCCTTACCTCACTCTTTTTATGCAATATCTAGTCATTGCAAAAGTAATGTGCCTAACTTATTTTCATTCTTCAAAGAAAAATAGTATGTTTCCTTCAATTAGGTTCTTCAATTTTCAAACTTTTAGAAAGAGTACTTGGATTTCTGTGCAATATATAGTAGTGTGCTCTATTAACTACCAGGGATTAAGAATGACCTTTCACAAAGCAAAAAAAAATATATATATATATATAATAGGTGAATATATTATTTATTTTCAATATCTAAAACACAGCTCAGCTATATTGCTCTCCATTTCTATTTATATTAAAAATGTAATGAGAACTTGTGAATATTTGGATAAGGGTAAGGGAGAAATTCTTAATAAGGAGTTGCTAGGTGCCAATATAAAAATGAATGTTATGCAAGATTCTGATAATCTTTTTCAAATGAATTAATAAAAGACACTACCAACTGTAAATATATATAGAAATGACAACAAAAGTACTGCAGCCTATAAAATAAATTTCTAGTAAATCTGAATCATACAAAAAATTAAGACATATTAGCCAAGTTAGCATATTTCCCTTCTCATAAAAAAATCAAAGCAAACAAATGAAAGTATCCCTATGTGGACTTCTGAATAGTTTTAGGTAAATATAGCATATTATATTTCATAACTTGTATATTCACCATTATTGCAATATTGCAGTATTTTAAAATATACTTATACACACACACATTTGAACACACGTATCTCATCATTTTGAAGCTTTGGTGAAAAGTCTCCCAGGTTCTGCCATTCTGAAATGGTTTTTAAATATAGTCCTGGTTTTCTTGCTTATCTGTATTAAACTCTCTCTCCACCTCTAATCTGACAAATCCCTACTGCCATTGGGGATCTTGAATTGGCTGACTTGTAGATTTGTTAAACATAGCATTTGGAAACAACGTATTATTCCCCTCAACAAAAAATCAAAACCTTCCCCTCTTCCTAACTTCCTGCTGTGGCAACTATCATGACTCTTGTAGGTCAAACTAACATACTAGGTGTCATCTTTGACTTCTAAGTCTCTCACCTAGCATAGTCAATCATTTAGCCATTTATTTTAATTTGCTTTCATAACATCTCTCTTCTATTCCTTTTTCCTCAGACAGTGCTACTACTTAGAGCAGGTCTTAGTTTCTTAATTATTGGAAAACTTAAATATCCTTCTGGTTTGTATCCCTGCCTCAATTATCTCCTTACACCCATCCATTTTCCATTCACATATCAAAGTGATTTTTCTAGAGTGGAGGCCTGACCATATCAAATATGAAATCCTTTGCTTCACTTGTTTCTCTTGGATATTTAAATATTTCCAGAACAAATCAGCCAACTAGTAAATATTTATTAAATATTTATTATGTTAAAAAGATTAAGAAAATAACTAAGGGAATGATAAAAAAAACAATTCTTTTCCATTTTTATGAATTAAGGTATTTTTAATTTTCAACATTGATTTCTATGTCCCATGGACTGTATGTTTTATTTCCTAGTTGCATGCAAAAGCAATTTTTAATATTTGTTTTTGAAACTTTGAACTCCATATTCTCTTCCTTCTTCCCTCACCCCCCACTCTCACTGAGAAGGCAAGCAATTCAATATCGGTTGTACACATTTAGTTATGCAAAACACTTCCACAGTAGTCATGTTGCGAAAGACTATACTTCCCTCCATCTTATCCTGCCCCTCATTTATTCTAATTTCTCCTGTGAGTCTGTCCATTTTCAAAAGTGTTTACTTCTCACTGCCCTCTTCCTCAAACTGCCTTCCCTTCCATCTACCCCCCTCCCCACCTTATCACCTTCCCTCTTACCTTCCTGTATAGGAAGATATATAATTGAGTGTATATATCAGTCCCTCCTTAAAATATGTCAGGTGAGAATAAGGTTCGCTCATTCCCTCTCACCTCTCCCTTATACCCCTCCATTTTGATACCTTTTTATTGTCTCTTTTATATGAGATAATTTAACCAATTTTACCTCTCCATTTCTCCTCCTCATAATATATTCCTCTCATCCATTAATTTCATTATTTAGATATATATCTAAATATAGAAAGATATAGATAAATATACTAGTGGAAAGATAGATAGAAAGATATGTCCTCTAACTATCCTAACACAGAGAAAGGTATCATGAGTTTCAAGTATCATCTTTTCACGTAGGAATGAAATAGCTCAACATTAATAAGTCCCTTATGACTTCTTGTTCCTGTTTACCTTTTCATACTTCTTTTGATTCTTATAATTGAAAATCAAACTTTCTATTCAGTTCTGGTCTTTTCATTAAGAATACTTGAAATTCTTCTAATTCTTTGAACATCCATTTCCCCCCCTGAAGGATTATGCTGTTTTCCTCATGTGTTGCAAATGCAATGTTCACAGCACTAATGATTACTATGACTACACCAGTGCAGTTCTCAATAGCAAAATATAAAAGACTCTATATAGAAGACAGAAGAAAAACTTATATTTAGACACCAGAAAACCAAATCCCAGAACGAGAAGGCCAGATTTCTGATGGTGACCAAGAAGTTAGTAAACATGACCACTGCAGGGAGCAAAATAATTCCCAAGCCTCCACCTCCCAACCCCCTGCCAAGTGAAAGCAAATTGGTTCCATTGTTTAAATCTATTGTGATAGTAAAGAAAGCATTGGCTAAATCATTAACTGTGTGCCAAATACCATCATATTTCTGGATCTTTTATGTTAAGGTAATGGTATCTAGAACAACAGCATACAAGAGAGGAGTGATTTTATTCAAATGTCTTTCCACTGTAAGTCTGCATGCCCCATCTGACTTTTGTACTGAGCAGACAGGATCATTCCATCAAGTGGTTGTAGGCACTAACACCCCTACCTCAACATATTCCTTTATAGTCCTAGTAATCTCATTTTGACCACATGGCAGATGATACTCTTTTAAAGTAATCATTTCTGAAAGTTCAGGTAAAGTGAATGGGTTCATTTTTATTTTATCCACCTAAACTGTATTAATTCTTATCTTCCTTACTGCAAACTAGTATCTCCCTTTAGGTAAACTTAAAATCATACCTGTCAATATATCTATTCTAATGACGTATTCAGGAATCGGAACAATTACCAGGGAATGTCATTTCTTAGATAATTGTCCATTTTTTATCATTAGATTGACTTGTCTGTCTGATATTTCAGTCCCTCCCCAAACCCATGATGGTAATAGGAATTCCACGTTTAAGCTTATCAGGGCTTCCATGTTGAAGGAAGGCCTTTGTCACTATATCTATTAATGCCTAGTTACTGTATTTGATCCATTTTTTCCAACATATGATGAAATTGATAGAGGGTTTGTAATTTCATCTGTGTATTTTCTTAACCTGAGTTGGGGCTCAGTCAACTTCCTATTCTCCCTGAAGGTGCAAGAAACTTGGCTACAAAGGTTCACCAGGTTCTTTCGAGGCAGTTCTTGCTTCTCTATTTGTCTAGAATTAAGTCTCTTTTCTCAGAACATGCTGTATATTTCATTAGTTGGAATAACATCTATACTTCCAAGATCTACCCCTTATCTCAGTAGAGAAATAATCAATTCTCTCCTTGTTAATTTATTCTGATTTAGATTGTTCTGGCCATTTTACTCTTCTCTCTATAGGAATTTTGTCTTCTTCCCAGTCCTCTAAGTCACTTAACTGTGAAATCTTGTCCAACAACTCTTAAAGTGGTTGATTTGTATCCCTAATTATTTGAGTCAAAATAAAATGCTTGTAGGTAGAAGGAGCTGTCTTCACTATTATATTCCTATGGGAAACTCTAAAGGGGGTATCATAGTATGCACATACATTTTTTATCATGATGGCAGTCTTCATTAACTCCTTCTTTAACTTTCTTATACAGACCTTAAGCGAATACCAGGGTCTATCTCCAGTAGGTCACGCAGAGTCAGACATCTCCTAATGCAGCTTTCTGCAGCCAAAGTTAACAGATTAGTTTTATTGTTACCTCCTTGAACATTATAATTTATATAGGCTTGCTGTATTAAAGTATTCTAATACCTATAAATTCCAAACAGTCCACACCATCTGCAGATGAACCTCCAGCTCCTTCATCACTGATTCTCACCAATCAAGTTATTAACTATTTTCCCATCCTTTGGGTGAACCAACTCAAAATTTCTGTTACCTCCTGCTGAGTAAAATCCTTAATTATTTTCCTAAATGTTGTGTTACCTCCTTGGTTCTTTTATTTCCACCTCACTATTGGGCATGCTTCTGCCTGAGAGACTTCTCCCTCTAAGTTTATTTCACTTCCTTGGTCACTGAGACAACTAGGCTGGGTCTGTATAAAGGTCATATGCACATTTCTTTTGTCAGCCTTCAGCCTCTTCTGAGCTACATGAACAGGCTTTCTTTCGTCCTGAGACTCCCCAGCCTTCTTTTGTAAAATAGAGCTTGAAGGCTGAGAATTCACACTAAAGCTAGCTAATTCTTTTTCCATCAGAGTTTTTCCTTAAATAACTTGTACCTTCTTTTACACACCATGTGGTAACCTGTTAATAATACCCACCCTCTCCTGCTTACCCCTATGAACTCTTTCCCTGTTCTTATTGGTATTCCTTGAAAACACCTTTCCACATCTCCAGGTTCCCCCTCCTGTAACTTTTCTTCCTGGTTTTCACGAAGTATGATGTTTTTTGGACCATTCTCTGGCTAGTGATGAAAAAATTAAATGGCCCCAACCTGGGATACTAGTTTATTCCTCTAAATCCTTTCTGATTCAAAATAGAGATTTTATACCCTGCAATCCTGTTTGTGAGGTCAAATGAATAACCATGGACATATTCACAGCACTATTGGTGACTATTAATATGCCCAGAGTAGTTCTCAAACACAAAATATAAAAGAATCTCTATATAGAAAGCAGAAAAAAATGTTTTTATTTAGACACCGGAAAGTCAAATCCCAGAACAGAAAGCCAAATCTGTGATGGTGACCAAGAAGCTAATAAACATAATCACTGAAGGAAAGAAAGTAATTCCCAAACCTCCACCTCCTACCCCACGCCCCTTCAAGACTTTGTCACAAGCAAACGCTAATGAACCTGAGCCTGGCCACTTCTGTTGGCCTGTGTCTTTTTCCTTTTGACTTGTCACTGTTTACTTATTTCCTCCCGATTTTGCTGCACCCTTCCTGTTCTACCTGTTTATCAAGCTCTTCCCACATGATATGACTTAGGCTTCCAGGTGATTTAACCAAATCATATGGGCCTATAAATGTGTGAGAAAGATCTTTTCACTTAAATTACTATTGCAGCTAGGTAGGTGATTTGCTTTTAATCTTAGCTCCTCTCACCTCCAGAATATCATATTCCTAGTCAACTTATTCCTTAATGCAGAATCTGCTAGATCTGATGTTATCCGATTTTGTCCCCACAATATTCCTAGGTATTTTCATTTGGAGATCGTTTTGAAGAGGTGATCGATGGATTATTTCAATTTCTATTTTACCATCTGGTTCTAGAATATCAGGCCAGTTTTCACTGATAATTTCCTGAAAGATAATGTCTAGGCTCCTTTTTGGATCATGGCTTTCATGTAGTCCAAAAAGTTTTATATAGTCTCTCCTGGATCTACTTTCCAAGTCAGTGTTTTGTTTTGTTTTGTTTTTCCAATGATGTTGTCTTCTTTTCTTTTCATTCTTTTGCTTAAGGACACTTAGGACCTTGAGTGGGTCATTTCTGGATGGTTATGGGTTATAGAGGGGAAGTTTCATAAGAAATTATAAGAATAACAAGGGATATAGTGCTTTCATGTGTGCCAAAGGCAAGACTAAACATATCAATAGGGTTAAAGAAATACTGAAATATGTTATATTCAATACCATACATATTTTACAGTAATTTTGTTTCAATTATTTTGAATTGATTCAAAATTTTCATTTTTTTGCTGCACACATGGATACATGTACAACCACATATAACATAAGAAACAGAAATCATTGGTTAATTAATAAAAAACATGGTAGACTTTTTATTGAGCTGCGCATGATGTAAATAATTTGCCCAAAACAAAATACAAATATTAGCACAAAATTAGGTTTTTGTTTTTTGATTTTGTTCCAATCTTTCTTTTCCTCTGATGGGATACCTACATAATTTTATAGTGATTACTGAGTGGTTAAAGCATTTTTTTTTCAGAGAATAATGCACCTAACCTAGAAATTCCAGAATTAAGCACTTGAATTTACGTAGCAAATCTTTAAAAGAAATAAGAAATCAGAAAATTCAAGAGGGCAGGACAGAATAAAAGCACAGACTTCCCTGAGTTCTCCTCCAAAGTCCTCCAAATACCTGTAAAATTGCTCTAAACAAATTCTAGAGCTACAGAACTCAGAAAATAACAGAGTGAAACACATCCCTAATCATAGGCAATCTGGAAAGTCAACAGAAAGGGTCTTTCCCACTTTGTAGAAAGTGGAGCAAAGTCCAGCATGAGCTATGCTGGCACTGATGGGCCAGAGCACATCCCATGAAACTGAATAATTGGCAGATATAGAAATTTTGAGACTTCTCAACCCACAAATGCCAAAAGTAAGTGGGCAAACTCTGTGGAACCTTGGTGAAAGAGGAGCGCACAGTCTGGCCAGTTCAGCCCCAGTCCCAGGGCAGTGAGGATATTTGCAGGTGCAACCATAGGTAGTGGCAGTAGCAGCAGCAGCATGATTGGTGGTAACACCTGCTTATGGAGCTGTGGACCCACATATGGTGGAGCACTGAGTGACTAATACATAGTCCCTGATGCCTGGGACAGTATACCCACTCCCACTCCCAACCCCAATGGTATCAGAGTCCTACTTTGACAAAGACTTAGAAAGTGAAATGGTTGTCTGGGAAGATGTGGCAAGGTGACAAGGAAGATGAGGGCATACAATCAGAGGAGGAAAGCAGAGTCAAAACTCCTACTTCAAAAACCTCCAAGAGGAATAGAAATTAGTAACAGGCTAAGGAGGAATTCTAAAAGAATTTTGAAAATCAAGTAAGAAAAGTAGAGGAAAAATTGGGAAGGTAAATGAAAGTGATGCAAGACAATCATGAAAATCAAGTCAACATCTTGCTAAAGGAGACCCAAAAAATACTGAAGAAAATAACATCTTAAAAAAAGACATGGGGAGACCTAGAAGTCTCTAGATACTTATACACAGTGAGCTGTATCCCTAACAATGAGGGGTAACAGCAATAATGTGACAAGATTGATTCTCACAGAACTATATGATCAGCAATAATTCTCAAATTTTGTTGTGGCTGAGATTTCCCAGAGGATTAGCTCAAAGGATTGTTAATATGCCAAGATGAGGGTACAGCTTCTTTGCTGGACTTTAGCTATGGAAAGTAAGATGTCTCCTAATATGTTAGCATCTCACCTTTTTGGCCAAATGGAGGGTATCTGAAAGAATCCCCACCCTTATGGACAATAAAGGAGAGGCAGTTATAAGCCTGATTGCTACAATTGCTCATCAATGAGATGTTACCCAGGACCTTACTTCCTTGAGATAACTTAACTGGGAAGTTTATTCCAGGTGTCATTGCTAGATATTGTTTGTTTACAAAGAGAAAAGGAGGGGGATAAGGGTATAGAGGGACAAAAAGTCAACACACATTTCAATTCTGGCCTTAGTGATTTGGCACATAACAAAAGAGGAGGAAAAAAAACTAGGACAGTGTATTTGAGTTCTTCTTTGGAATCTTGGGGCACTTGTCTCATCTGGATGCCAGCTGTTTCTGAGTCAGTGCTAGAACTTTGAGGTTCCTGGAAGATTCTGTAATCCACTCAGGAGCAGTTTCCCAACCACATAGGGTTAAGTTCAAGCAATGCAATAAAGTTTTTTTTCCCCTCAAAATTATCATAATTGTATAATTAAATTGAGTTTGGTGAAGATCAAACTACTTCGAAAGCAATGGGCTAGTTTTGAGAAGGGAGATTTACAAGTTACCAAGTTAACCAAGACCAAAGCAACACAATAGTTATTGCCAATATTAATTAGCAACAAGTTTCCTAATAACTCATTCTGAATGTCCATTTAGCCAAAATATTTTGAGTTCCAGATATTTTGTGTAGCTATCTGGTTCACATAAATCTTTTCTTGGACAATATATTTTGAGGACATCTTGAAAAAGGCTCTGCATCTCTGCTCCTAATTCTAGCAGCTCCTAGATAATTCTGAACCTTCTGAAAATTTCAGTTTGTATACCATTTGCTGTTGCTATCCTTAACTAAATCCTGCACCTGATATAAGAATCTTTTATAATTCCCAAGTTCTTTGATAAACCCAGTCTTTTTTCCACTTACATTTTTGCATTCATTTTTATCAGCCTCAGTCTCTGTTCCATTTCAATGCTGGGAGGACACAACTGGGCACAAGTGAATGTCAGTTCCTTTTCCTTCAATTCTCAGGAAGGGCTACACCCATTATGGTGCCTTCTCCCAGTTCCCTCTGTTCCTTATATCTCTGGTTGAGCACTGCTACATTGTACTGCACAAGCTAACACTCCACCAATAGCACAATTATTACTTGCCTATACCTTCTTCACTTCTTAGCTGAGGGTAAAAGGAGATAAAAACAATGAATGCTTATATAGTGCTTACTATGTGCACTGTGCTAGGAGATAATAGAAACATACCTTCATATGTATGTATGTGTATAATACATATATGCAAATATTATGTATTTATTTATATGTGTATGAATATTTCTTGTTCAATCAGCAAAGTTGACTTCTTTGCTTTTTGCTACAGAAGCAAGTGAGAGTAAGTGGTGGTTGTGAGGGTGGAATGCTGACAGAGACTATTGTTCCAGCAATGAAACTTCTAAATGTGTCCTAGAAGTTGTTCCATTCTTCCAGAGCATGGAAGTAATTGAGGAGAGAGTGATGGGTGAGTGCTTTGGGGATTTGACTCCTTTGCTATTAGGTCATGGCTTTTTAAAGCTGTTAGGTGTCTTGATGTCTTGGATTGTGGAGACAGCTGTATTTTTTTCAGACACTATACATAATTGTTATTTGGGGATGTTTGAGATACTATAAGTATATTTTAAAAAGTTGTCTCTTTTATCTTGGTTACATGTCCCAGAAACTTACTTACTCTTTCTTGTAAATACACCCAGAGGCAACTAAATGACACAGTGGATAGAAAATTGAGCCTAGAATCAGGAAGATCTGAGATCAAATCCAATTTCCTGCTGTGCTATGCAGGGCAAGCCTTTTAAATTGACTTTGACTGCCTTAGTCTTCTCATTTGTAAAATGAGGACAATAAGTGCACCTGTCTCAGAAGAGTGTTGTGAAAATCGAATGAGATAACATTTGTTAAGGACTGAGCACAGTGTCTAACACATAGTATGTGCTTAATAAATACTTATTCATCCCCACCTCCAATGTTTTCTTTCCCTCCTCTGATGCCTTTTAATGTCTGTAGTCCAATTATGGAAAATCACAAATTTCCAGGCAAATACATATATGTTTTCCCACTTTGGATTGATTCCATCCAAAGTCAAGAGTCCATCGGTTCTTTATTTTAAATCCTTGGGCATCAATTCCGGTCTCATTTTCTTGACAGTGTCTTCTGAGTTAGCTATCCATTTCTAATAGCCTCTTATTTATAATGAGGTTTGTCAGTTTTTAGTGCCATTCAAATGGTGAATGGAACTTAGTTATTATAATGGGAGGCAAATGTGATGGATAGGAAAGGGTGGCAATAAAATGACCTGGAGGTCATGCTTGTACCTTGAGGGATAGTATTATTAAAAATTCTTACTGAAGCATTTTACTAATTTTGTTTAACCTTTTTAGCCATTGTAATTTCGCATGTGGCAAGGGAGCTGTCTCATGGCACTGAGGAGAAAAGCTAGTTCACAGTTAATCTTACAAATTGCTTTAAAAAGGTCAGTCATGTCTTCATACCTTTTAAAATCTATATTTAGGAAAAGAATATAATTGTCCGTCATGATTTTTTAATTTCAACTAAAGCACATAGGTTTGGACTTTACGTACATTATGTACTTTGAATTTTAGCATTTCTCTCCACCCTCATTTTCCCATACTTAAATCCTCCATATAACCCTTGACTAGTTTTCCCACCGTGACAGTCTTATACTTAAATTGTAGCTGTCATACCTCTCCAGGCTTTGCTTTTATAAAACATTATCATACACTACTGTGCTATTAATATTGAATATTTGGAGAACAGGGACTAGGTTCCTAAATGCATCTCCCTGTTTAAATGGATACAAATACTATATCTGAGGTTAATTACGGGCACATGATTGCTAAGACTTAAGCCAGTTGATGCTTGGAACAACAGTTCTCCTCCACATCTCTCCTGTGCTAACCCAATAGAAATTTTTTTTTCTCCATTCTCTTTCTCATTTCCTATAACCCAGTGACTCACAGCAAAGTACCTAGCTGGGTTGGCATATATGTTGAAGTAATTTAGTACTTCAGTCCTCCTCTTTGCTTGATCTCTCCTTATAGAATGGAAAATGGGACCTAAACAAAGCAGTAAGTTTGATTTAGGTCTCTAAAATTCTCACATATATCTTATCAACAGTAACATTTAACATGGTGATTTGACACAAATATATAACACATATGGTTATGATTTAATTTTACTTCTAATTAGCTATACCCTAGAATTCCCATGCCTTTGCTAATAATTAGAAGTTGTTTATGTCAATTTTCATGTATAATTAGCAAAACCAAGTCAATAAACATTTATTGGGTGCTTATTTGTATAGAAGCTATGCTCCTTACAGGATGAGATCCAAACTCAAATAAATTCAACACTTATTTCAATTAAGCAGGAATTGTAGGTAGGTTTTCCCAGTATCATATAATCATTGTATATTAAAAAATGGGATCTTTATCCTGTTTTTTTCTTGGATTCTAGGTTAGGTCAGTATGTCCTCCACCCTACTTTCAGTGCTCCAAGAAAACTTTGTATAGTTTTAAATTGAAGAATGGATGCTAAACTGCATTGGTAGAGAACTTTCTAACTGAGTTCCTTAGAATAATGAAATTAAAACATATTTTGAATATATATTAAAAATATGTTTAAATAATTTGCCAGAACTTGTATACAAAGAGTAGATAAAATGAATTTGTATAAGAAATCCACATAAATAGCTATATTGTATGTCATTACATGATAAGTGCATTAGAGGGACACAAAACAAAGTGCTGTGTGTTGTCAAAGAAAGAAGGATATTACCAGCTCAGAGAATCAAAAAAGGCTTCCCAATAAAGGTAAAACTTGATGTGTTATAAAATATGCATTGTATTTTATAGGCAAAGAAGAAGGGTTGAGTTGATATTTGATATGGAAAGCTGGAAAGAGACAGTGTTCCATCAAAAAAAAAAACAGATTAACCTGAATAAAGGCATTAAAGTATGACACAGTGCGTATTCAGGAATTATAGAGAAATGCAATTCAGTAAATGTGTAGAAAGCAGGAAGAGGAGGAATAAGAGATAAAGGAAAAATGTAGAATTCTACTAGGCTATACAGGGTCTTAAAAAGTATCAAAGAAAGTTTGAATTTTATTAAATAACCAATAGGGAAATGTTGAACTCCTTTAATGAAATAATAATAATAGCAATAATTATATCATAATTAATTAAATAATTAAATGAATAATTAAATTATTATTTAATAAATAATAAATAAATAAATAATAATAATGAATGTTAAATTATATTAATATAAATTAATTAAATATAAATTAAATTATAAAATAAATGATAATAAATAAATAAAAATAAATAAATAATAAATAAATGAAATAGGTGATTAAATAATAAATAATAATTAAATAATTGAGTAAATAATTAAATAATAATAGTAATAACTATTGAATTGATTTGAAGAGTAAACTACTGCAGGGTGTATGCTGCCCAGGCAGAGTAGGTAGGTGTGTGTGTATGTGTGTGTGTGTGTGTGTGTGTGTGTGTGTGTGTGTGTGTACTAGGGCTCAGATAAATGTGTCTTGTGGGAAAATGAATTATTTCTGTTCTTCAATCTATAGGAATTTATTAAGTTCTTCTTATGTACCAGGTACTATCCTCAGGTTGGGAAATAAAAAAAATGCAAAAGATTTTACCTACCCTAAAGAAACTTAAAACATAATGGAGTAGAAAATATGCAAAGAAATGCATTCACGGCATACTATACACAGGACAATTAGGAAATGATTAATAGAAAGAAAGAATTGGAATTAAGAGAGATTGAGATAAAAACGAAAAGGCAGGCAGTAATCATGATTTTGGACAAAACAAAAGCAAAAACTATGCTCAATTAAAAGAAATTAAATAGAAAAACTACATTTTGCTAAAAGTATCGCAGACAATGGATATACTTCTAATGCTACTAATACTAAGACAATTGATACTAAACATATATGCACCAAATGACATAGCATACAAATCCCTAAAGAAAAACATACATGAATTACACAAGAACGAGATCCTCTAGACCCAATTCAGAAGTAGACAAATCTACCCCAAATAAATAAACAAATAAATAAATAAACAAACAAACAAATAGATAAATAGATAAATAAATAAATAAATGAATAAATGAATAAGAAGTTAATGAGATGAATAGAATTTTAGAAAAGTTGGATATGACAAACTCTGGAGAAAACTGAATAGGAATATAAAGGAATAACTCTTCCTTAGATACATAAAAAGAGACCATTTAACATGTCATAAAACCTTCAAAATCAAAGAAAAAAGGAAAAATTATAAATTTATTCTCTTTATGTCACAATGCAATAAAAAATCACATTCAACAAAGGGCAACAGAATTATACATTAAAATTAATTGGAAACTAAATGTTAAAGAATAAGTGAGTAAAGAATAAATCACAGAACTGGACGATAATTCCGTTGAAGAGAATGACAATAAGAAAACATAAAAACACTTATTGGAGACAGCCAAAGCAATACTTAAAGGAAAATGTAGATCATTACCTGGTTAGATCAATAAAAGAGAAAGAACAGATAGATGAATTGGGCATAAACTGAAAAAAAAAAAAACAGAAAAAGGAGACATTGAAAAACCCCAATTAAATGCCAAATTGGAAATTCTGAATATCAAATAATATTTACATTTAAAAAATTGAAATAATAAATAGTCAGTAGAAGTGATCATTTTTTTGTGATTTTTATCTTTATTTTTTAAATAGAATTTATTTTTTTCCCCAGTTACATTCATTTTTACAAGATTTTGAGTTTCATCTCTCTCTCTCTCTGCCCTCCTCTCTTCTGAACATCACAGGGCATTTGATTTAAACATCTGTTTTCATGTAAAAGAATTAAATATTAGTCATAATTATGAAAGGAAAGGTTGAAAAACAATAATGAGAAAGAATGAAAGGAAAAGAAATGCTTCAATCTGCATTCAGAGTCTATCCATTCTATATGTGGATATATATAGTATTTTCCTTCATGAGTCCTTTGTACTTGTCTTGGATCCTTGTTTTGCTGAGAAAAGTTGAATCATTCACAGTAGATCATCATACAATGTTGATCACACTGTATGCAAGATTTTCCTCTTTCTGCTCATTTCACTTTGCATCAACTCATACAAGTTCTTAAGAATTTTCTGCAATCTGCCTACTCATCATTTCTTATTGCACCATAGCCTTTTATTTCTTGTTTTATAGCTCTTCCTTTGATAGTTCTTTAAATTTTGCATTGGGCTTTACAATTATCTCATTTCGTCCTTATAATAACCCTGGGAAACAGATGCTGTTATACCAATTTCGTAGATTAAACACCTAGTTAGAGAAAATCTAAGTGACTTGCCCAATCACACAGCTAGTATCTGAATCAGAATTTCAACTAACATCTTCCTGACTCCAGGTCCCACACTTTATCAACTGTATGACTAAGAATTGAATAAGAATCTCTGACTTGTTACGTACAGTCTTAAAATAATACCAATTTGATTTTTTAAATAAAAATTTAACAGCTAGCAAAAATGTCCTATTTGCCTTCTATTTGCATCTTCTTGTTTTCCTCTGTGCCCTTTTCAAGTACTTTATCAATTTTCTTTTTTTTCCCCGTTGCTTACTCCTACTCTCCAATTCACTTCCACCCCCAATTGGAAGTCCTCATTATGTAACAAATTTTCATTTACAAGAAAAACAAATCAATACACTGCTCATGTCTGAGACTATATCTTTCTTTTTTTTTCCTGTGCTTTCCAGTGCTTCTTATTTTTAGATCTTTTTTTAAAAATATTATTTTAGATTCAAACACCAGAATACAGAACAGAGGAAAAAATCATGAAATTAAATATTGAAACAAATAAAATGTAGGAATTTTTTTTAAAAGTATGTCACATGCATAGCAGAGAATAAAAGAGGGTTCAAAATATGTAGCAATACCTTTTCATTTCAAGAAAGCCTGTAAAATAATTAATACACTTTGAGTTAGAGTTGTACATCTTTTCTTTGCTTCCTGGCAAGTTTTCTTTTGTTCTCTGCTGCACACTTTCTACTTTGTTCTTTTTACAGCCTTCTCCCCCCATCCCTTGCTCCAACCATTCAAAGGCTATAATGAAGTACGGATATACAGATATGGATACACACACACATATTATATATATATATATATGTATATATATGTATATGTATATATGTATATATATAAAACACACACGCACATACACGCATACATACATATACATATACACGCATATATACTTTCTCTACCAAATTCTACTCCTGATCATTTTCATGTCTTCATGTTTGTTCTTCTCTTCTTTCTTATCCTTCCTGATTCCTCTACTTTACTTTTTCCTGCTATGTTGTCCTGCTATTGCTTAGCCTACCCCTGAACCCTGACAGATTCCCCCCTTTTCCTCCCATTCCTATAAATACAAATAGCCTTCTATAACCCCCTATGTTCTATTCCCTCATGCTTTCCTTTAAAGATCCTTCCCTTACTTTCTCCCTCCTCCCTGTCCCATTACGATTTTATTTCTTCTGAATTTAAAAGAGTTTTAGACATGCATACATATATATACATATATGTATACATATATACACATACACATATTCATATGTATATGGATAAGTGTGTATATGTATATAGTGTGTATATATGTATAAGTGTGCATATATATGTGTGTATACACATATATGAAATAGTTGCCTCTTAAACCCATTACCAATGAAAGTAAGTTACCAGAACTAATTTTTCTCCCCCGTCTAATTTCTCTGTCAATTCTTCCTCTTGCACCTCATTTTATAAATTCTCCCTCCTTTTCTCTCTTCCTAAGTGGTTTTAATTTTTAACGTCATATCACACTCAAGTCTAACCCAATCTTTCTCATGAACTACTCCATTACTAATGCCAGTCTTAGACATATGTTTTACATTTTGCATATATAAATGGTAAATGATCTGTCCTTATTGAATCCATTCTGATCAGTGTTTGTTATGTGCCTTTATGTTATTCTAGGCTCTTGTATAGCAAATCTACTATTAAGTACAGGTTTGTTTGTTTACTTTTAAGAAAGCCCAGAAAGTATGACAGTTGATCTAATGCCTATTTTTTTTTTTCATTCAAGATTATGCTTACGTTTACTGGGTATGATGTTTTCAGCTTGTACCCCAGATCATTTGCCCTTTGTTATATGGTATTCCAAAACTTGGAGTCCTTTAGTGTCTCTGTTGCTAGAGCTTGCGTGATTCAATTTGGGATAGTAAAACATGCAATTGTTTTCCTGTTGCTCTTAATATTTTATCTGTGAGCTGGGGAAATCAGAATATAAATTAGCATTTCTATGGGTTTTCCTTGTAGGACCTCTTTCAAATAGTGATCAATGGATTTTGTTTTTCCAATTTCTACTTTCTGTCCCTATTCTAATGTTTCAGTACAATTTTCTTTAATTGTTTCTGGTATTATTGATTTCAAATACTTTTCTAGCACAGTTTTCAGGGAAGCCAATTTTGCTTGTGTTTTCTCTTCTTGATTTATTTTCCATATCAATTGTTTTTTTCCTATAAGATGTTAACCTTCCTCTTCTATTTTTCATTATTCATATTTTGTTTAATTACTTCTCAATTTTTTAAAAATAATTTATCTGGCTCTTGTCCAATTCCAGTGTTCAAGGTGTCATTTTCTTCTTTAAGATTCTGAAACTTGGTTTTCTAATTGGTTGACTTTCTTTTTGTAGTCATCTTGTTTTTCTTAGATTGCTTATATATATATATATATATATATATATATATATATATATATACATACATGCATACACATATACATACACACATATGTGTGTGTATATGCGTATTCAAATATCCATAATCCAAAGTGCTTTTATGGGTCCATGAAAGCTATTTATGGAGCAAAAACCTATAGTGCATCACAATTACTCAGTGCAGATGGAGCCACATTGATTAGTGACAAGGGCATGATCCTAGAGAGATGGACTCAACACTTCCATAGTGTTCTCAACCAGAACATCATCAATCAATGCTGAGGTCACTGGCCGTTTACCTCAGGTTGAAGTCAATCCCTCCTTAGCTGAACTTCCAACTGAAAAAGAGGATTTGAGTGTCATTAGGTTCCTCTCATGTGGCAAAGCACCTGGTGCTGATTCTATTCTAGCTGAGATTTACAAGGTAGGGGGACCATTGCTCATACAAAAGCTGACTGAACGTTTCGTGGTTATATGGCAAGAGGAGGTTATTCTACAGAAGTTCAAGGATGCCTCCACTGTCCATCACTATAAGGGTGAAGGGCATAGGTTGTCCTGTGACAATAACAGGGGGATCTTTTTCTTAGTCATTGCTGGCAAAATTCTTGCTAGAGTCTTCCTTAATAGGTTGATCCTTCACCTGGAACATGGCCATCTGCCTGAGAGTCAGTGTGGCTTCAGAAAGGGCCAAGGAACAATCAATATGGTGTTTGCTACCCTACAACTCCAGGAGAAAACCCAGGAGCAGAACAGAGGTCTGTACACAACAACTACAGATTTGACCAAGGCCTTTGACACTGTTAGTCTTGAGGGCTTATGGAAAATTATGTCAAAATTTGGTTGCCTGGAGTTCATCAATATTATACATCAATTTAATGATGGCATGTTAGCCAGAGTTCTGGATAAGAGACAAAGTTCTCGTGCCTTCCCAGTCACCAGCGGAGTGAAACAGGCCTGTATGCTTGCTCCCATGCTTTTAAGCATGATATTTTTAGCCATGTTGACAAATGCTTTCAGTGAGAATGAACACAACATCAAGGTCAACTACCGTACTGATGGTAAGTTCTTCAATTTGAAAAGGCTACAAGCCAAGACCAAAGTAGAGGAAGTGTTGGTACAAGATTTTCTGTTTGCAGATGATTGTGCACTCAATGCAGCCTCTGAAGCTGAGAAAGAACAAAGTATGGATCAATTGTCTTCTGCCTGTGTTAATTTTGGCCCAATAATTAACACTGAAAAAACACAGGTGCTCCATCAGCCACCACCACACCATCCATATATGGAAGCATCAATTACAACAAATGAAGAGGTCTTGAGTGCTGTGAATAAATTCACTTACCTTGGTAGTGTACTTTCCAGGGATGTACACATTGACAGTGAGGTTGATGCATGCATTGCCAGAGCTAGCTCAGTGTTTGGGAGGCTCTGAAGAAAAGTTTGTGAGAGAAGTAGTATTAGACTGACTACCAAATTGAAGGTCTACAGAGCCGCTGTGCTGACCTCATTGTTGTATGCCTGTGAAACATGGACGGCTTACCAGCACCAAGCTAGAAAACTGAATTGCTTCCACTTGAACTGTCTTAGGAAGATTCTGAGAATCACCTGGCATGATAATGTATCAAAAACTGAAGTCCTTACTCAAGCTGAACTGCTAAGTATTCAAATTATGCTTCAGAGAGTGCAACTTTGATGGGCTGGCCACATAGTTTGAATGCCAAACGTATGCTTGCCAAAAAGACTATTTTATGGAGAATTTGCATTGGACATGATCACATGGTGGTCAGGAGAAACTATACAAAGACATTCTCAAGGTATCTCTCAACAACTTTGGATTTCACTGTGCAACATGGGAGACACTGGCACAGGACTGCTCAGCATGGCGTGCCCATATAAGAAAAGGTGCTGTGCTCTTTGAGCAAAGCAGAATTGAGACAGCACAAAGTAAACCCAAGAGGCACAAATTTGGCATATTCACCCCAAATACTCACATAGACTATCTGTGTCCAACTGTGGTAGAGCATTCTGAGCTCCCATTGGTTTGATCAGCCACAGTTGGTCACACTGAAATTTCACTTTACAATTGTGATTTCATTTTGATCTTCTTCGAAGATGAAAGACAACAACCATGTGTATGTATATATATATATATATATATATATATATATATATATGTGTGTGTGTGTGTGTGTGTGTGTGTGTGTGTGTGTGTGTGTGTGTATGTATTTCCATCCATCTCTCACATTTGATTTTAAAAGACTTTTTAAAGTTCTTCTATAATTTTTTGGTGGGAGGTGACTATTTGATGTTAGTCTTTGGGGGCAGAAAAGGGTTTCTTTACTTCAATATGCTCCTCTGAAGATGAACTTATGTCTTCTCTATTTCCAAAATAACTTTCTATGGTTGAGTTCTTTCTCCTTTGTCTATGTATTTTTTTTTTGTAGTGATAGCTTAATTTTTGTGATCGCCTCTAGTCCTGAGGTATGGGTATGTTGCATTTTGTCTCAGATCTTCAGTTCTCCCCTCTAGGCTGGAATCAAAGCCAAGTCACTAACCTCCTGTAAGTGCCCACAGCTAGAGGCATTCTGACCTCCTGCATCTGCACTCTTCAGGCAAGCGCTGCTCTTCACAGCATAGAGGCATTTTTTGTTCTTTGTCAGCAGAGCTTCTCAGAGTCTTCCCTGACTTGAACACACAACTCCCAGAACAGTCATCAGGGGTAAAAGTTCTTGTTCCTGGGTCCAAAGAAGCCCCCAAACCAACTGTCTAGGGCTTGTCACTTGTTGTTTAAATGACTTTCTGCTTATTGTTAATTTGGACCCTAGCCATGAGGTGTTTATTCTTCAAAAGGTCTAAACACTTTACTGAGATTTTTCTTCAGATCTTGTTGGATTGTGCCAGGAAGAAGTTTGTTGTGGACCTATTCTAATTTATTTTTAGTGGCACTTTTTTCCTCCAAAGGAGCAATTTTATCTCTTTTGTTGAGGAACACCTTGAGAGCTTGAAATTTTCTGAACTACTCCACCACCTTCCCCAAATACTCGTACAATAATCTTCCTTTAGATTCATATAGGACAACTTGTTCAGCCCTTCTCCAATGGAAGGGCACTCTCTTAATTTCCAATTTACTCCCAATAGGAAGGGAGTTGCTATAAATATTTTTGGCACATAGGTCATTTTCAGTTTTTATTTATTTATTTATTTTTTGCAATCTCTTTGGGATATGGACCTAATTTTGCAGGATCAAATGGATACGGAAAATTTGGTCAATTTTTGCTCATATTTCCAAATTGCTCTCCAGAATGGTTGGATCAATTCACAGTTCCATTAACAGTGCATCAGTGTCCCAATTTCCCACGTCCTCTCTAATATTTATCTTTCTTTGCCATATTACACAACCTGATACATATGATCTAGTACCTCAGAGTTGTTTTAATTTGCATTTCTCCAATCAAAAGTGATTAGAGCACTTATTCATATGCCTATAGGTAATTTTGAATTCTTCACCTGAAAATTGTCTGTTAATATTCTTTGAACCAATATTGATCAAATGGGGGAGTGGATTAGATTATTGTAACTTTGCCTCAGTTCTCTGCATACTTGAGAGATGAGCCTAATTCTGAGATTCTGGTATAAAGATGGTTTGTCAGCTGTCCCCTTTTCTTCTAATCTTGGTTGAATTTGGTTAGTCTATACACATGGTTTTTAATTTAATATAATGAAACAACTATTTTATATTTTAGTGTCCCAATTTTTTTTATTCATGTATTCTTCCCCTCCCCATAAATCTGACAGGAAGATGATTTCTTCCTCTCCTAGTTTGTTTAGGGCATCATCCTTTATTTCTAAATCATGGACCCATTTTCACCTTATCTTCATACACGGTGTGAGATGTTAGTCTATATGTAGTTTTTTGTCCTCTTGCTTTCCAATTTTCCTATCTGTTTTTTTTTTTGGGGGGGGAATAGTGAGTTCTTATCCCCCAAACCGGTGTCATTCAGTTTGTAAAACATTAGGTTACTATGGTCATTGACTGTTGTGTTTGTAGTCTACTAATCCAAACACTCCACTTCTTAGCCAGTACCAAATAGTTGTTATGAGTGAGACTTTATAATACAATTTTGCATGTGATATGGCTAGGGCACTTTTCTTTTCATTTTTTATTGATTTCCTTGATATTCTTGGTGTTTTGTTCTTCCATGTTAATTTTGTTATTTTATTTTTCTAGTTTTAAAATAGTTTTTTGGAGCAGAGTCAAGATAGCAGAATGAGAGCAAGTACTCACTTAACCTCTAAGCCAAACTCCTTCGGATAACTCTAAAAAGAGTATCTGAACAAATTTTAGAGTGGCAGAATTCTCTAGGAGACAGAAAGTGGCAGATTTCCAAGCCAGTACAGCCTGGAAGGTCAATTGGAAGGATTTGTTGCAGGGTGCTGGAAGAGAGTACAGTGCACAGGCTATACTAGTGCAGACCCTGCCATAGTAAAGTCACATAAGAAATCCGGGGCTGTCTGAAGCAGTAGCAGCACTTCAGATTCTCAAATATATCTGTCCAGGATGGGAATCCAGTGGAACTGAGAGAGAGAGAGAGAGACAGAGAGAGAGAGAGACAGAGAGAGAGAGAGAGACAGAGAGAGAGAGAAGCACAGACCCCGTAGGTAACTTCAGCAACCACTCTTAAGATTATCAGTCTGCATGTGAAATGTCTGTAAATCATCTAGCTGTACCTCTGGGAACCAAGATAGCAGAGTGATCTGTAAATGCTATCACCTTCACCTTGTTGACCTTGAAAAGCCCAGAGAATATTTCCCCAGGAAAAATCTTGGAACAGTGGGATTAGGCAAAACGGTAAACAGTCTTTTAGCCCTTGAGTCTAGGGCAAAAGCAAAGTGGAGTCCTTCTTGCTGTGGTTGAAGGGGACTAGTACAGGATAGGATCTGTCCCAGAGAGCCCCACCTCAGTTAACTGGGAGGAGATCCTGAGCCCCGGGGGTTGGAGGTGATAATCACCAACACCAGGACCCCAGGTTTGCCTCAACACAGCCAGGGCAATCAGGAAGACATTAGCACAGATGGGGTTCACCAACTGTTGAGCTTCCCTATACTCTAGCTCAAGAAAGGAGACCTTCTGCAGCTAGAACACCCCTCCCGCCAACCTTGTAAAACCACTTCCAAGGTAACTTCAGAGAAACTCAGAAAGACTTCATCTGGCCTCTGCTTGGACACACTAGCCAGCTTAGCAACAGGTAACCTGTAGCATTTTAACTTCTAGCCGAAAGAACCAGAGTCCTCAATAGACAAAGCCTCAAGTTCTAAGCACAAGAATCATTGGACAGAGTAACCTGTGCCCCAGAAGCAGAGATCCACTTTAAATGCCAGGAAAAGGGTGATCATCATATGCAAGAGGCAAACCAGGAAAGTGAGGACCATAGAATCTTTCTATGGGGACAAGGACCAAAACAAGAATAACAAAGAAGTCAGCATTGAGACTGTACTCCTATCTGAAAGTTCAGAAAGGAATATGAACCGTTCTCAAGACCAAAGAACATTCTTGGAAGAGCTCAAGAAGAATTTAAACAGTCAAATTAAAAAAAGTAGAAGAAAAAGTGCCCAATGATTTTAAAAATATGAAGGAAGAAATCACAAAAAACGTTTAAAAGGAATATTGAAGAAATGTAAAAGGAAGCAATAAATCTAAGTGGGAAAACTGGACAAGTGGAAAAGGAAGTGCAAAACCTAACTGAAGAAAATAACTCCTTAAATGGAACAATTGGGCAAATGGAAAAGGAGATGCAAACGTTAACTGAAGATAAAAATCCATTAAAAATTAGAATTGTCATGTGGAAGCTAAGGTCTTTTTGAGACATCAAGAAAACTCGAGCAGAATGTAAAAAATAGAATAAAATGTAAAATATCTAGTTGGAAAAGCAACTGATCTGGAAAATAGATCCAGGAGAGAAAATCTAAGAATAATTGGTCTGCTGGAAAGCCATGGTGAAAAACAGTGCCTGGACAATATCTTCCAAGAAATCATCAAGGAAAACTGCCCAGAGGTCTTAGATCCATAGGACAAAATATTCATCGAAAGAATCCATCAATCACCTCCTGAAAGGGACCTCAAAGTAAAAACATCTAATATTCAGAATTATCAAGTGAATACGAAAATACTGCAAAAAGCCAGAAATAATTAAAATATCAAAGAACCACAGTCAGAATCACATAGGACCTTGTGGTTTCTATATTCAAAGATCAGAGGGAGTGGAATATGATGTTCTGTAAGGAAAAGGAACTGGGGCTTCCACAAAGGATCAATTACCCAGCAGGGTTGAGCATAATATTTCAGGCAAAGAGATTGACATTCCACGAAATAAGGGATTTCCAGAAAATTTATTCTTCAAACTCAAGTCTAAAGAGAGGCACAAAAAGGTAAACAGGAAAAACAAGTTTTTATTCAACATGGACAAACTGCTTGCATTCCTATAAGGAAAGATGTTAATTCTTGTTAATGAAAATGGCATATTTATTATGATATTTAAAAGGGATAGGAATAGACAGAGGGAATGAGTACAAATTGAACGATGTAATGTTAAAAATTTAATTTAAGGGTGTGAAGGAATTGTAACAGGAGATGTGAAAAGGATGAGGCAGAAAATGGTAAATTATATCTCAGGAAGAGGCACAAAAACATATTATAGCAGATGGAAAGATGGGTGAGAGATAAGTATTGTTTGAAACTTTCCCTCATCTGATTTGGTATAAGGAGGGAACAAAAGCTCCATAGAGTTTAGTATAGAAATCTAACTAGCTCTCTTGGCAGTAGGAGGGGAAAGGACAAAGAAAAGGGAGGGGAGGCAAAAAGGGAGGGGAAGTAAAAAGGGACGAAAGAATTAGCAGAGGAAAAGGGGAGTAAAAGAGTTGGAGGTTGAAGGGAGGGAAGGAAAAAAAGGGAGGGACGACTGAGGGAGATGGTAGTCAAAAAAGGTTAAAATAAATTTTTAGTAGTTTGATTGATAAGTCACTGAATAAATAAACTTATTTAGATAGAATTGTCATTTTTCTTGTATTGGCTTGACCTACCCATGAGCAACTAATGTTTTTCCAGTTGTTTAGATCTGATTTTATTTGTGTGAATAATAGTTTGTAATTGTGTTCATTTAGTTCCTGCATTTTTTCTTGTCATGTACACCCTCAAGCTTTCTGTTTTTCCTGTTATTTTAAATGTAATTTCTCTTTCTACCTCTTGCTGCTGGGCTTTATTGTTCATAAAAAGAAATGCTGATGATTTCTGAGAGTTTATCTTATATCCTGCAATTTTGATAAAGATAATTATTTAGGTATTTTTTTTTTGGTTGATGCTGCAGTATTCTCTAAGATTCCATCAAATCATCTGCAAATAATGATATTTTTCTTCATGGTCTTTTCCCATTTCTTCGTTCTATTTTTCTTCTCATATTTCTAATATTTCTAGTACTCTATTGAATAATAGTGCTGATGATGAGAATCCTTGCTCCACTTCTGATCTAACTGGGAAAGTTTCAGCTTATCCCCATTACAGTAAATGGTTACTAATTGTTCTAGGTAGCTACTGCTTGTTATTTTAAGGAAAATACCAATAATTTCTGTGTTCTCAGTTGCTTTAGTGGGAATGGGGACTGTATTTTGTCAGAAGTTTTTCAGCATCTCATGAGAACATAATATGGTTTTCGTATCCTTTGTCAAAGGATGCAGATGTTGGTTTTGTTATCGATATGGTCAATTATATTTATGGTTCTCCTAATATTGAACCAACCATGTATTTCTAGTATAAATCCCATCTGATCATGGTGTACAATACTCATGATACATTGATGTTATCACTTTACTATTATTTTGTTCAAAATTTTTCCATCAATATTCATTAGGGAAATTGATTTATTGTTTTCTTTCTCTGTTTTTGCTCTTTCCAGTTCAGATATAATCACAATTTTTGTATAATTAATGGAATTCTGTTGGACTGCTTTGTCAGTTTTTCAAAATAGTTTCTCCAGTATTGCAATTAATTTTTCTTTAAATGTTTGGTAGGATTCATTCGAGAACTCATTTGCTAAGAGGTTGTATCTAGTGAGTTCATCAATGACTTGTTCATTTTCTAAAAAGAGATTATCTAAGCATTCTATTTCCTGGTCTGTAAATCAAGGTAATTTATATATTTTTTCTAAGCAAACATTCATTTCACTCATAATATCAAATGTGTTACACTATAATTGGGCAAAATATTTCCTAAAAATTGCTGTCATTTCTTCATTTGGTGGTGATTTCACCATTTTCATTTTGATACAGGATATTTGGTTTTATTCTTTACTTTTTTATGTCAAATTAAACAATGATTTATCTATCTTTAAGGTTTTTTCCCCATAAAACCAGCTACTCGGCTTATTTGCTTAGGATTTTTTTTTATTCTTTTTAATCTCATCTTTTTTAGGATTTCTAATTTGTTGCTCAATTGGGGAATTTTAATTTGTTCTTCACTGTAGTTATTTTTGTTGTTGTTGCTGTTGTTGTTGCATGCCCAATTCATGGATTTGTTTTTGTTTCCATTTTGTTGATGTAAGAAATTAGAGAAAGAAAATTTCCCCTAACTACTTTTTCGCTGCATACCATAAATTTTGGCATCCTTTATCATTATTGTCATAGTTCTTAATGGAATTATTGACCTGTTCTGTGATTTGTTCTTTGACCCACTTTTTTTATGATTAGTTTATTTCTTTTCCAACTAATTTTTAATCCCAATTTTCATTGCCCTTTGTTGAATGAAACTTTTGTTGCACTATGATCCAAAAAGAATATATTTAAAATTTCTACATTTTTGCCTTTCATTTTGAGGGTTTTATGACCTATTACATGGTCATTTTTTTGTATAGGTGCATTCTGATGCTGAGAAAATGTATATTCTTTTCTCTTTCCGTTTGGTTTCAGTCAAATGTCTGTCACATCTAACTTTTCTAATACTCTATTTACCTCTTCAGTTTCTTTCTTGTTTCTTTTTCTTTGTATTTCTCAAGTTTTATGAGGGGACATTTGAGGTCCCCTACCAGTATAGTTTTGCTGTCTATTTTCCCTATAATTAATTTAAATTCTCCTTTAAGAATTTGGATGTTATACCACTTCATGCATGCATGTTTAGTATTTATATACTGTCACTGTCTATGATACCTCTTTGCAAGATGTAGTTTTTTCATTATCTCTTTTAATTGGATGTGTGTGTGTTTACTTTTAAGTTGTCTGAGATCAAGATTTGTCCGCGCTCTGTCCCTGCCGGACCTCAGGGGGTACGTCGTGACCTCTGCTTCCACCTAACTAACGGCGGCTTCGGACGTCTCCGGTCCCGACCCCAGGGGCTGAGGACGGGCAAAACCAGGCACTAGCCAGAGTGGTAGAGCAAAGCAGGTGTTTATTCAGTAGTTCACATCAGTCCAGTCCCACTTTCCCTCTTAGGGCATTGGCTTATATTCCTTATCCTTTCCGGGTTCTGCTGTCCGACTCCTGATTGGGGAGTTCAGCCTGCTGTCGCCCCAGCCCCCTCCCCTTAGCTGGTTGTGTCCTGTGGCAATAGGGCAGGAGTCTCTCTGGACCTTCCCTCCCCACTCGGACCATCTGCTTGGTCCTATCACAGGTGGCCAGGTGTGTTTTACTCTCACTGGGGCTTCCTCAGCACCTCCCAGAGGGCGGTATCGTGCCTTGTACACGAGCCTTTCCTGCACCCTTAGCCCGGAAGTCACGGGTGAGGCGCGTGATTGCCGGGGGGAGGGACGGGTATAGACTCCTGCTGTTACCTCTCTGCCCAGGAGGTTCGGGGACGGCCCCTGACAACTCCCCCTTTTTGTTTTATAAATGGTAAGTGAGAGAAAGGTCATGTGGCCTGTCTCCATGCCTGGTACCAAAAGTGGGCAGGGCCCCTGTCTTAGGCTATGTGGGTGGCTCCCACCTCCAGCATTTCTGGTAGGTGGACCCACAATAATCCCGTCATTGGGTACCTCTGCAGCCAACGGGTCTCCAGGTCATGGAGCCACAATATTCCTGTAGAAAGCTTATTATTGATTATAGTGGGGCATAGGGATGCTTTTGGGGCTGAGGCGAGGGCTACCGTCTCTCTAAAGCTGTAATCCAAACTTGTGGATTAGAGTGATTTGTCAGGGAGCAGAGAGCCCATGCGGTATATTGCCGCTGTTGCGTCTGCCTCTGCCGAACCTGGCGTAGGCAGAGCAGGAAGCCCATGGCAAGGAGAAGGAATAAAGAGGCGGAGCCCACATAGCTTTTCACCCATGTAGATAGAGTAGAAAAGATAGAACTAAAGGTGGTGGTAACAGCGGGATCAATTCGGGTGGCATTAATATTGGCAACCTGGTGCCGGAGGGTGTGGAGAGTGCGTTCAAAGTTGTCGGACCAATTTCCTGTGAGCATCTGCGAAGTTTGCGGGACAAATTGGCAGCATGGGAGAGGTTTTGTTTGAATAAACACTCTCCCTACTATCTTTGGTCCTATACATGCTTGTACAGAACAATTCTGGCATGTAAAATTGAAAATTCCTGTCATGTTCTGATATATCTCTAGTTTAGATCTGTAGTCTCTGTCCCATAGAAATATATGTGTGTTCCCTAGACATACTTCACCCATTAAAGTAATGTTGTTAGCTTTCTTTGGTGATGCTGCAGCAGGCATTCCCTGCACTGTTTGTCCTCTCATAGCTAGAATAACTTTGTCTAGTCCCTGAACAGGTCTTTCAACCTCAGGAGACCCTTTATAATTGATGTACATTTGTCTAGGAAAGTTTGCTGCATATTTTTCCTCAAGTAAGTATGTAAGATTGTGACATGAATATAACATTTCTATGTAGTTTCCCATAATCAATTCTTTCTCCTGACAGGTATGTTGTGACAATTCTCAAATGGTAAAAGCCCCGTATACAGATGCCAAAGGGTTACATTTCTCTTCTTTTGTAAGTTACAAAATGGCCTAAATTTCATCCCACGAATAAGTCCCACAAAGTCCTTGTCTGACCAAACTACTATTGTCCCATTTATCCTCCAGGTGAATAGATTATAAGCGTGTCATGTATCTTTCTCATCCCATGTCTCTTGTCCGTCCACAATAGTGGCACACCAGGGATACCCCTCTGTTCCATTCACCTGTGTGTATTTAAAACCAAACCCATTCCAATTCCCAGAAATACCCTTCTATAGACAAAGTGGGAAACCTGTGACTAGTCCTGAAAAGTTAGTGTCTCTGAAAGAGTCCCATTATTATCATAGTCTAGTCCATCATCTTTAAACATGTGAGAAATATTGCCTTGGATGATAAATTTGGTTATTGTCTCACTCCATGACATCACCCTTAACCATGGTGGATTCGTGAGGAATGTCCATCTCTGTTGTTCCTTCGGTACTGGGTCGATGGACCAGTGTTCTTGAGTGTCATGATAAGTACGAGAAAATGAAAGGAGTCATTGTGACCTAGTTGATTAAGCTTCTCCAGAAGTTTTTTCATCCGCCGCTGATAGCACCTCCTCACTCCCATCCTTTTCACTGGAACCCAAACTTCTTTATTATCATCTGTTGAAACACAAACATACCCTTTTCCCCACGTTAACACTGTATGAGGACCAAATCAATTTTTATTCTCATCGTGCCACATTACTGGCTACTTTCAGGGCACTTGTTATTGCTGATTCATTCTTTGCAGACTCCTTATTAGGAAATGTTAAGAATTTCATAGCAGCCAATAAGTCATCATTATAGAATTTTAAATAATTTAGAATATAAACAGCCAAACAGTCAATTGTAATTTATCATCAATTTAGAGTATAAACAGCCAATTGCGAATTTATCAACTCCTGGTCCAACTCCTCCTTTTTCTTTTTGCAAGTAAGTGTCCAGGGATCGATTTTCTCGTTCCACTATAGCTTGACCAGTGGGATTATGGGGGATTCCAGTGACATGTAAAATGGAAAATTCCACCATGAACTGTTCAATGACTTTACTGATATAAGCTGGACCATTGTTTGGTTTAATGCTTTTTGGTACTCCATGATTTAGAATGTGACCGAGTGTGTGTGATATAAAATAATGTTGTTTTGGCCCTTATTGCTAGTTAAACTTCCATAGTTATCTGTTTAATACTATCTACCCTATCAGGAATATAGGCTGACTCTAATCTAAGTATCAATGGTACTGTATACTTTCTGTCCTATTAACATCCTTACTCTCTTCACTGCCTTATGTATGACTTGGGCTACCAGCACAACATAAAGCACACAAGCTCTGTTCTTTATCTGAGCCAAATGTACCCACTCAATAATCCCTTGTTTTTGATGTAAAACTCCAGTGGGTATTTTTTCAGTGAATAAAATTGTTACTTTCAAGTCCTGTGATTCTCATATCCTGCTAATAGTACACCCCATAATCTTTTCCTGCACTAATTTCAAACATTCCAGTGCTTCATCTGTCCATTCTCTGCATGAGTTTAATTGAGAAGGACCTTTCAATAAATCATATAATGGTTTCATTTGATCATTTGTAATTCTCCACTGTGGCCTACACCACTGAATTTCTCCTATCAATTTCTGAAAGTCATTTAAAGTTGTAACCTTTGTAGAATCTATGATAGGTGACTTCAAACTTAAGCCTTACCACCTTACATCATTGTTTCACAGGGTAGTTTCTCCTTCTCTGATTACATTTACTCTGAAAAAGAAAACTTTTTAGAAATTAAGTTGTTAATAAGTTCAAACACTAAATTTAACTTTTGCTTAAGCCAAGGAATGACTACAAGTTCAGATTAAAAGAGCAAGATCTTTTCTGCTTCATAGACCATTACATATTAATTTACCAATACATTGTCTTGAAAATGAAAATTTAAAACCGTTTAAAATTTCTCCTGTTGTTAACAGTCACTAGACTTTTACAAAAAATTAGTTGAAAACTTTCAAAATAATAGTTCTCTTCTCTTGATCTAATCTGGAATGATAAAGGTTACAATTCACTGTAGACCCAGCTGAATGATGAGTTGGGACTGCAGGGCAAAAATCTTAATGGTTCCATCCTTTACTCAAGTAAATTTTATTTCTGTGTCTACTCCTTAAGAACTTCTTTGATTGAGAGAGTTTTTGAATTCCTCAGCTGAAGGGAGGGAGACTTCTGGACAACTGCCCAGTGGCGCCAAGTCTATTCCGTTCCGCTGGAGAGTTTCAAAAGCTTTATCTCTGCTGAGGTGTTCCTTTAAGATTTATGCATATTTCCAATTTGCCTAGTGCCAAATATATAACAAATCCTGATCTGTTTTAAACATCCAATTAGGAGTGACACGTTTCACTTAAAATGTGAACAGAATAACTACCTTTTGGTTACTTCTCATTATACAAAATACTTTTCTTTTAGGTGAGATTTAGGTGAAAATGCTGATCATCCTGCACCAGATCTCGTCTCGTCTCTCTCCACCCTCACAATCTGGCCAGAATTGGAGGGAAGAGAGTAAAGCGAGAGAGAGTTTAACCAAAAACTTTCAAATAATACCCAAAACTTTTATGCTTTCCTTAAACTTCATATCCATGTTGTTTTCCTAATGGGCTTTGATTAAAGCCCCCTTTAAAACTGCACAGACACTATGTCCCTGCATTTCCCATCCAAGACTACACCTTGCAATCACATAAACTAAATAATATAAGATTAGTTCCTCTCTTTCTCTCTCCCACACTTCTCCCCGATGCTGCAGTCATCAGAGAGAAGGGAGGAGGGGGAGGGAAAGAGATAACATTCCAAGGTCCAGCTACCATGGAGCTGACCGTAATAACTCACAAACACACGCACACAGAACATGTAAAGACAGAACACATATACAGACAATAAAAAAATCCAAAAAACTGAGAAAATTGTCAGAAATCCTCTGTACACATTATAACTCTGGCTTAATTTCTATCACTGTGTCCGGGCTGCTGAATTAGCCACTGTGCCACAAATCCTGGGCAAATTTTTTGCTGTGCCACAAAACCAGGCCCTGGGCCAACTCTGGATGTATTTCCTGGTTGAATTTCTGACTGCACCAACTCCCTCTTTCCTCTCTGTCCTATCTGGTCATGATTGTCTCCTGAGCTCCCAGACCGCCAAGATTGTATGACTGTCTGTACATAAGCAGAGCCGGGACCATATTTTGCAGCGGCCTCTTTAAGATCTCTTAGGAATTTGTAGAGGAACTGTCTATGCACCCTTTGAGGCTGTCCGCCCTGTTCTGGCTGAACAAGCACAGGGAATAGGTTGGCCCCTTCCCAATCTACCTCCTCTCTATTTTTCTGCTGCTCTATTAATCGGCAACGGGTCGGATCAATTCCTGTATGCTCTACCCATGGACTGATGGTTATTATTTTCTCGACCCAATCTTGGCAAATTCTTATGTGTATTTTTATCCCATTCTGCTTGCAGAGTTTGTACACTTGGCAAGCGAGAATGCCTTTATCCTCTGGCTTAACTTCTGTATTTCCCATAACTAAACTGCCTTCGGGACTAGAGGGGAAAACCCGAAAGTCCCGGTGTGCCTGGTCCTTCTGACCCTCGCCTGCGAGGGACAGGAAGGCTCACAACGTACCTGAACTGTAGTGCCCCACGTTTGGGCGCCAAATGTCCGCGCTCTGTCCCTGCCGGACCTCAGGGGGTACGTCGTGACCTCTGCTTCCACCTAACTAACGGCGGCTTCGGACGTCTCCGGTCCCGACCCCAGGGGCTGAGGACGGGCAAAACCAGGCACTAGCCAGAGTGGTAGAGCAAAGCAGGTGTTTATTCAGTAGTTCACATCAGTCCAGTCCCACTTTCCCTCTTAGGGCATTGGCTTATATTCCTTATCCTTTCCGGGTTCTGCTGTCCGACTCCTGATTGGGGAGTTCAGCCTGCTGTCGCCCCAGCCCCCTCCCCTTAGCTGGTTGTGTCCTGTGGCAATAGGGCAGGAGTCTCTCTGGACCTTCCCTCCCCACTCGGACCATCTGCTTGGTCCTATCACAGGTGGCCAGGTGTGTTTTACTCTCACTGGGGCTTCCTCAGCACCTCCCAGAGGGCGGTATCGTGCCTTGTACACGAGCCTTTCCTGCACCCTTAGCCCGGAAGTCACGGGTGAGGCGCGTGATTGCCGGGGGGAGGGACGGGTATAGACTCCTGCTGTTACCTCTCTGCCCAGGAGGTTCGGGGACGGCCCCTGACAAAGATTGTTACCCTTACTTTTATTTCACTTCAACTGAAGAAAAATATGTTCTGCTCCAACCCCTTAACTTCACTCCGTGTGTGTGTGTGCCTGCTTTAAGTATATTTTCTGTAAAAAACATATTGTAGGATTCTGTTTTTTTTTCTTTTTTTTATCAACTATTCTATTCACTTCCATTTTATTTGAGAGTTTATACCATTCACATTCAGTTATGCTTATTAACTGTGTTTTCCTCTGTCTTATATTTTCTCTTTTTTTGTTCTCTCTCCCCTTTCAACCTTTTCCTCTTCCTCAACGTTTTGGTTCTGTCTACCACCTCTCCTGATCTTCCCTTATTTTTGTCATTTCCCTGCATCCACCTTTACTTCATATCCTACACTTTTCCCTGTCAGACAAGTGAGATTTCTATATTCAGCTGACTGTGTATATAATTCCCTCTTTGAACCAAAACTGATGAGAGCAATTTCCAAACAATTCTCATCACCCATCCTCTCATCTGTAATAGGCCCTTTCTACTGCCCACTGTAATAGGTCTTTACTGCCTCTTCATGTGTAATGATTTAGCCACTCTACTTTTCCCTTCTTTGCACCAATTGTACATTTCTTCCTCATTCTTTCATTTTTAATGTCTTTCCCTCAAATTAATTTTGTACCTGTATTATCTGTCTATGTATATTCCTTCTAGTTGTATTATTAGTGGTAAAATTTTCAAGAACTATGAGCATCATCTTCCTGCGTCAGGATGTAAATAGTTTAGCTATATTGTATCCCTTATATTTTCTTTTCTCTTTTTACTTATTAATGCTTCTCTTGGGTTTTGATATTGGAGGTCAAATTTTGGGGTTATTTCTGGTCATACTCTTATGAATGCTTGATATTTTTTTCATTGAATAACACCTTTTTCATTGAATTACACTTTATTTCACTGGGTAAGTGATTCTTGACTGTAATCCTAACTTCTTAACCTTCCAGAATATCATGTTCCATGACTTCGAGTTCCTTGATATTATAGCTACCTAGTCCTGTATAATTCTGATATTTGAGTTGTTTCTTCCTGGCCATTTGTAGTTTAATTTTCCTTGACCTGATAGTTTTGACACTTGATTTTAATGTTCCTTGGAGAATTTTCCTTGACCTGATAGTTTTGACACTTGATTTTAATGTTCCTTGGAGTATTTATTTTGAGATCTATTTCCCATGGTGATTGGTAGATTCTTTCAATGCCCATTTTACCCTCTGGCTCCAGGACATCAGTGCAGTTTTCCTTAATAATTTTTTTTGAAAGAAGGTTACCAAGTCCTCTTTTCAATAGTCCAATGAGTGTGATTGTGTCTCTGCATCTGTTTTCCAAGGAAGTTGTTTTTCCCATGACATATTTTTCATTTTCTTTCTTTTTTACATTCTTTTGATTTAGTTTAATTGATGTTTTATAAAATCGTTAGTTTCCACTTACCCAATTCTAACTTTTACAGTATTGTTTTCATTTTTTAGCTTTTATATTTTCTTTTCCATGCCACCAAGTATACTTTTTAAGGAGTTGATTTTTGTATCTCCTTTTCCATTTGGACCATTTTGCTTTTCAAGCAGTATTCTAAGCTATGTAATGATTCATCTTTCTTAATATTTTCATATTTTTTATAATTCTTTTGCATCACTCTCATTTCCTCAACTTTTCCTCAACATTGTTTTCTGCCTCCTTTTCATGATTTTAAGTTCCTTTTTAATTTTTTCCATAACTTTTTTCTGGGCTTGAAACCACTTCCCATTTTCCTTTTGAATTTTGCCCAGTTTTTGACATTATGGTTCTCTTGGACTTCCCTGTCATCATAATAACTTTCTATGATCAGATTCTTTTTTGGTTGTTTTTGTTCTCCTTTTTTTGGCCTTCTTTCTTTCCAATTTGATCTTTGCTTCCATGATAGAAAGGACTCTTGCTTCTTGTTCCAGTGTCTGCAAAACTTGGCTGTTTTCCTGGTGCTTTGCTGATGTTGCCCTGAGTCCCCCAAGTCTGATGTAGTATTGAAGTCATGGAGTGGATGGTAGCTGGCACTGATGAAGTCTCTAGGGGTCTAGCAGCTTATCTGGTTCTGAACTGGGTCATACTGGTGGTGTTTGAGGTGTGTGGGGCTTTGTGAGGTTTTTCTGCATTTGCATGGGGCTACTACATGGAAGTCTGGCCTAATTTCTTGCTGTACTAGAGGATACTTGTTTGCCTAGTGCTGTGATAAAGTATGTGGAAGTTCTGAAACATGAGGATGCCTACCTACCTGGAGTTATGGTAAAGCACACAATGGTGCACTGAGCTAGAGCCTTTTAGTTCCTCTGGTTCGGCTAAGGCATATGAAGGGTACTGGTGTTGGCATTTGTTGCTCCATCACACTGGGGCTCAGGATAGCACAATGGTTTAATGAAGTGCACCTTGTTGCTGTCTTTCTGGGATACTTCCTGTACTGGGCTGTTCTTCATTTTTACCTGAGTGAGACATATCTGTTGCAGATCCTCCAGTGGCTAAAGACCACTCCACCTCATCTCTCTGTAGGCTCCACAGCTCCAGGATTTGTTCTAGAGTGCTACCTTACATTGTTTGGAGATGATGATGGGAAAGTCATAGCAATTTAATCCTTACTCCAGCATTTTGGCTTGCAGAAGTCTGAACTAGGTTTATTAAACACACACACACACACACACACACACACAGAAAACTAAACTATTAGTCAATTTCATTAAAGAAAGAAGAAAAATAAATTCACAATATCAAAAGTGAAAAGGATGAATTCACCAGTAATTAAGATGAAAATAAAGCAAGTTTTGAAGATATTTTGCTCAGATATATGCCAATAAATCTAACAGTCCAGGTTAAATGGATGATTATTTGCTAAAATACAAATTGCCCCAAATAAGATAATATGAATTAGAATATTTGAATGAACCTATCTCAGGTAAAGACATTAATCAAGCCATTAGTGAACTCCATAAGAAAAAAATTCCTAGGGCCATTTGGACTCATAAGTATATTGTACTATACATTTCAAGAACAATAAATTCCAACATTACACAAATTACTTGGAAAAAAAGACAAATAAGGAGTAGTAAAAATTCTTTGTGTGACACAAATGTGGTGTTGATTCTAAACCAGGGAGAGCAGAAAATGAGAAAGAAGTAAAAACCAATTTCCCTAATGAATACTGATTCAGAAAAAATATATAAAAGATATCTAGCAAAGACATTACAGCAATATATCACAGTTATCACTATGACCAGGTGGGATTTATATTAGCAACACAAGGCTGTTTCAATATTAGGAAAACTATCAGCATAATTGGTCATATCAATAATAAACCCAACAAAAACTATATTATTTTGTCAATTGAAAAAGACTTTTGAAAAATATAAAACTCATTGCCATTAAAACACTAGAAAGAACAAGAATAAGTAGAATTTTCCTTATAATGATAAACAGTATCTATCAAAATAATTAGCAGGAATCATCTCTAAGTGGAATAAACCAGAAGCCTAATCAACCAACAGAAGATCAGAGGTGTAGTGAAGGTGCCCATTGCCCTTGCTATTATTTAATATTTTACTAGAAATATTGCCTATAGCAACAAGACAGGAAAAATAAAGTGAAATAATTAGAATAGACAATGAAGAAACAACAACCATTCTCCACAGATAATATATATTATACTTATAGAAGCCTAGAAAATCAAATAAAAGACTAGGTAAAACAATCAATACCTTTGAGAAAGTTGAAGGCTGTAAAAGAAACCCCCATAATTCATAAGCATTTTTATATTTTACCAACAGTCAATCAAGAAGAATTAGAAGGAGAAATCCCATTTAAAATATACACAAACAAGACAAAAGTATTTGAGAAGCTATCTATCAAAACAAATTCAGGAGTTCTGCTAACACAATTAAAACACTTCACACAAATAAATTTAGATCCAAATAATTAGACATATATATTGCTCATGAATAGCCTAAGACAATGTAAAAAATGAATATTCTTACTAAATTAATTTACTTAGCCAGTATCATACCAATTAATCTGTCAAAATTATTTATGTGAGATAGGAAAAAAACCCAATAAAATTCATCCAGAAAAGAAAAAGTTCAGCATATCAAGAGAAGGAAAGAAAAAAATGTTGACAGGTGGACCAGAAGTACCAGAACTCAAACGGTGTTACAAAGTAGTAATTATCCAAACAATTTGATCAGTTGACTAGATCAAGTACATAATATGTAATTGTAAATAACCACGGTAATCTAGTGTTTCATGAAAACAAAAATCTAAACTTTGGGGGCAAGATCTCAATATTTGACAAAATAATTATTGGGGAAACTGGAAAGCAGAAGTGATGATGGCTCCGAAAACTCTGTACATAGTAGTAGGAATATTTGGGCAAAAGTAAGGTATAGAACAATATCTCATAACATTTACCAAAATAAGCTCTAGATGGGGATAGATAGATAGATAGATAGATAGATAGATAGATAGATAGATAGATAGATAGACAGACAGATAGATAGATAGATAGATAGACAGATAGATAGATAGAAAATATTGTGATGTTCAATAGATAATTCTGATTACATTGAATTGAAAAGATTTGCATGAACAAAACAAATATAAGCAAGACTGGAAGGAAAGCAAAAAAACAAAACAAAAAAAAAAACAGGGGGAAAGTTTTACAATTTTTTTTTTTTTTTCTGAAAAAGGCCATGATCATCAAACACATAGAAAACTGAGTCAAATTTATAAGTGTATGAATCATTCCCCAATTTATTAATTGTCAAAGGATATGAGAAGCAATCTTCAGAAAAAGAAATCAAAATTAGCTATAGGCACATGTAGAAGTACTCCAAATCACTTTTGATTAGAGAAATGTAAATTATAACAACTCTGAGATATCCTCACAGTTATCAATTTGACTAATTTGACAGAAGTAAGCTTCAAATGTTAGAGTGCACGTGGAAAAATTGGGACACTAATGAATTGTTGTTGGATTTGTGAACTAGTCCAAACATTCCCAAGAATAAATTGGAATTATGACCAAAGTGCTATAAGACTGTGAACATCTTTTGATCCAACAATACCACCACTGGGTCAGTTCTTAAATATTTCAAAGAAAAGCTCAAAGGATGAATCCGTATAAAAATATTTATAAGAGTTTTTTTTTTTATTGTGACATGTTGTTATTTGAGGAGACACACATTTTTTAGGGAATGACTAAGCAATTTGTGGTGTATAGTTATGATGGAATATTATTTTGCTATAAAAAATGATGTAGAAGGGGAGGAGCCAAGATGGCAGAGGGGAAAGATTCACGTATGCTAGCTCGGAATCCACAGCCCAGAAATTTCCTGTAAAAAGAACTCCCCACAAATTCTGGATCAGTGAAATCCAGGGAGAAACACAGTTGAAGAGATTTCCATTCCAGAGAGCCCTGGAAAGCCATCCCCAGGGGTCCATCACGCTCCAGACAGCAGAGCCCAACCCTGCCCAGCCCTGTCCGGGTGGCCCCAGAGGAGCAGATTCGAGCACGCTTCAGGGAGGGAACCTCCGGTGGCCGCAAAGGTCCCTCCACCCACAGGCGCTACAGGTCAGTGAGAGAGACTTCTGGGCTGGCCGAGAGGGGAGCAGGGTGTCTCCAGGGCTCAGGCCCTCTTGGGAGGCAGCAGCAGTGGCAGAGGCAGTGGCAGAGGCAGCGGGGGTGGCCCGGGACTCCTGAGCAGCAGGCAGGAGCTCAGGGCCATTACTGAAGGTCTCTGCATAAATCCCCTGGGGGAACTGAGCCTGGGAAATAGCCCTGCCCCCACCCGCTCCATTACTGAATGTCTCTGCATAAAGCCACTGAAAGAACTGAACCTGGGAAGCAGCTCTGCCCCCACCTAAGCACCAGAACTTAAGCTCACATTGAATAGCAGTCACTCCCGCCATGGATAGCCCTGAGATTGGGAAGCAGCATTTAAATCTCAGACCCCAAGCACTAGCAGGACGGATCTAGGCAGGGGTGCAGAGGAATCTCAGAAGTCAAGTAACTGGCTGGGAAAATGCCCAGAAAAAGGAAGCAAAATAAGACCATAGAGAGCTACTTTATTAGGGAAGAGATGTTCCTTCCTCCCTCCATGTCTGATGAGGAAGTGCAATGCTTGCCATCAGGGAAAGATGTGGAGGTTGGGGCCTCTGTATCCCAGACATCCAAGGTGGATGTCCAGTGGACTCAGGCCATGGAAGATCTCAAAAAGGATTTTGAAAATCAAGTTAGACAGGTAGAGGAAAAACTGGGAAGAGAAATGAGAGAGATGCAAGAAAAGCATGAAAAATGGGTCATCTTGGTAAAGGAGACCCAAAAGAGTGCTGAAGAAAATAACACCTTGAAAAATAGGCTCACTCAATTGGCAAAAGAGGTTCAAAAAGCCAATGAGGAGAAGAGTACTTTCAAAAGCAAAATTAGCCAAATGGAAAAAGAGGTTCAAAAGCTCACTGAAGAAAATAGTTCTCTCAAGATTAGAATGGAACAGATGGAGTCTAATGACTTTCTGAAAAACCAAGAAATCATAAAACAAACCAAAAGAATGAAAAAATGGAAAAGAATGTGAAATATCTCATGGGAAAAACAACTGACCTGGAAAATAGATCCAGGAGAGACAATTTGAAAATTATGGGACTCCCTGAAAGTCATGATCGAAAAAGGAGTCTAGACATCATCTTTCATGAAATTATCAAGGAAAACTTCCCTGACATTCTAGAAGCAGAGGGCAAAATAAGTATTGAAGGAATCCATTGATCACCGCGTGAAAGAGATCCAAAAAGAGAAACTCCTAGGAACATTGTGGCCAAATTCCAGAATTCCCAGGTCAAGGATAAAATATTGCAGGCAGCTAGAAAGAAACAATTCCAGTAATGTGGAAATACAATCAGGATAACACAAGACCTAGCGACTTCTACATTAAGGGATCGAAGGTCATGGAATAGGATATTCCAGAAGTCAAAGGAACTAGGACTCAAACCAAGAATCACCTATCCAGAAAAACTGAGTAGAATACTTTAGGGGAAAATATGGTCTTTCAATGAAACAGAAGACTTTCAAGCATTCTTGATGAAAAGACCAGAGCTGAAAAGAAAATTTGACTTTCAAACACAAGAATGAGAAGAAGCATGAAAAAGTAAACAGCAACGAGAGGTCATAAGGGACTTACCAAAGGTGAACTGTTTACATTCCTACATGGAAAGCCAATATTTGTAACTCTTAAAATTTTCAGTATCTGGGTAGTTGGTGGGACCACACACAGATGTACACACACACATGTACATGCGTGCACGCACACATACATACACACATGCACACACACAGAGACAGAGAGCACAAAGTGAATTCAATAGGATGGGAACATATTTTAAAAGAAATTAAGGTAAATGGTGAGAGAGAAATGTAGTGGGAGTAGAGAGGGTGAAATGGAATGGGGTAAATTATATCTCATTCAAGAGGGAAGCAGGAGACTTTTTAGTGGAGGGAAAAGAGGAGAGATGAGAAAAAAAAAAAACATGGTTTACCCTCATCACATTCGACTAAAGGAAGGAATAAAATGCACACTCATTTTGGTATGAAAACCTATCTTACAATACAGGAAAGTGGGGGAGAAAGAGATAAGCAGGGAGGGAAGGATGATGGAAGGGAGGGCAATGGGAGAAGGGAGCAATTTGAGGGCAACACCCGGGGAGGGACAGGATCAAAAGACAGAATAGAAACAATGGGGGGCAGGATACGATGGAGGGAAATACCGTTAGTCTTACACAACCAGACTGTTATCGAAGTCATTTGCAAAACTACACAGATATGGCCTATATTGAATTGCCTGCCTTCCCAAAGGCAATGGGTGGGGGAGGGAGGGATGGGGAAAATTTGGAACTCAAAGTTTTAGGAACAACTGTTGAGTTTTGTTCTTGCTACTACGAAATAAGAAATACAGTTAATGGGGAATAGAAAGTCATCTGGCCCTACAGGACAAAAGAGAAGATGCGGACAGGATAAGGGAGGGATGATAGAAGAGAGGGCAGATTGGTGATGGGGAACATTAGAATGCTCGGTGTATTGGGGTGGGGTGAGGGGATAAAAGAGGAGAAAATTTGGAACCCAAAATTTTGTGAAAATGAATGTAAAAAGTTAAATGAATAAATTTATATTTAAAACAAAATAAATGATGTACAAGATGGTTTCTTTCAACCCAGGGAGACTTACATGAAAGTGCGGTGAGCAAGACCACTAAAGCTCTGTATATATTAGTAGCGATATTGTATGGGGATTGAGGATTGTGAAGGACTTAAGTATTCTGATAAATAAAATGATGTAAGATATTTTTAAATTAATTTTGTTTATTTTCATTGATCTACAATAACTCCCGTATAACTTAGATAATTTTTTTTTCCCCTTCTTCCCCTCTCTCTCCCCAAGAAGACATGAAAGTTTGTATAGGTTCTACACATATATTCCTATTAAACACATTTTCACTATAGTCATGCATTGCTGAAGAAATAAAATGAGTGGGAGAAATCATCTAACAAATCAAAATGCAGTGCACACAAACACACATATACACACAGACACACACACATGCACACACACATGCAGAAATGATTGGCTACAATCTGTGATTGAATTGCATAATTCTTTTTTTGGATGTGGAAGGAATTTTTTCTTAGAAGACAACTTGGAATTTTTTTTAAAGTCCTTGTATCGGAATAAAGTTCCAAATCTACTAGAAAAAACTTTTGCATACTGTGGTCATTACTGGGGACAAAGTTCTGGTTCTGCTCCTTTCGCTCAGTACCAGATCATATAAGTCTTGCCAGGCCTCTCTGAAATCTTCCTGTTCATCATGTCTTATAGTAAAATAGTATTCATTATATTCGTATACCATAATTTATTCAGTCACTCACCAATTGTTGGGCATCCCCTTGATTTCCAGTTTTTGGCCACCACAAAGAGTGCTGCTTTAAATATTTCTGTAAATGTAGGACCTTTTCCCATTTTTATGATCTCTTGAGGATACAGTCCTAGATGCTCTAGTGCTGGGTGATAGGATGCACATATTTGGGCATAGTTCCAAATTCCTCTCCAGAATGGTTGGATCAATTCACAACTCCACCAACAGTGTATTAGTGTTTCAACTCTCCCACATCCTCTTCAACATTTATCATCTTCCTATTCTGTTATGTTTGCGAATCTGATGGCTGTAATGCAGTACCTCAGAGTTGTTTCAATTTGCATCTCTCTAATCAAAAGTGATATAGAGCATTTTTTCGTATGACTATAGATATCTTTAGTTTCTTCCTCTAAAAATTGCCTGTTCATATCCTTTGACCATTTATCAATTGGGGAATAACTTGTATTTTTATACATTTCACTCAGCTCTCTATATGTTGTAGAAATGAGGCCTTTATCCCCAAGATTTGCTGCAAAAATTCTTTCCCAGTTTTCTCTAACCCTATAAATTTAATTGCATTGGGTTTGGTTGTGCAAAAACTTTTCAGTTTAATGCAATCAAAATTATCTGTCTTGCACTTCATAATGCTTTTTATCTCTTCTTTAGTCAAAAAGTCTTCCCTTTTTCATAAATCAGATCAACACACTATTCTTTGCTCCACCAATTTGTCCATAGTATCCTTATTTATACCTAGCTCATGTACCCATTGTGTACGGCATCAGGCATTGATTTATGCCTGGTTTCAGCCACAATTTTGTCCAGTTTTCCCAGCAATTTTTGTTGAACAGTGAGCTCTTATGCCAGAAGCTGGATTTTGGGGTTTATGAAAGAGTAAATTGCAATATCCTTTGTCTACTCTGTCTTGAGTACATAGCTTATTCCACTTTCCTGCCCTTCTGTTTCTTAGCCAGTACCAAGTGGTTTTGATCATTCTCTTTCGTAATACAATTTGAGATGTGGTACCACTAGGCCATCTTCCTTAACATTTCTTTTCATTTGTCCCTTGATATTCTGCACACTTTGTTCATCCAGATGAATTTTGATACTATTTTTTCCAGCTCTAGAAAATAATTATCTGATAGTTTAATTGGTATTGCACTAAATAAGTAAATTAATTTAGGTATAATTGTCATTTTTATTATATTGACTCGGCCTACACATGAGCAATTGATATTTTTCCGTTTACTTAGATCTGAATTTATTTGTGTGATAAGTGTCCTGTTGTTGTGTTCAGATAGTCCCTGGGTTTGTTTTGGCAGGTAAACTCCCAAATATTTTATAGTGTCTACCCTAGTTTTAAATGGGATTTCTTTTTCTATCTCTTGCCGTTGGGCATTGTTGCTAATATGTAGAAATGTAAAAGATTTGTGTGGTTTATTTTGTAACCTGCAACTTTGTGAAAGTTTATTGTTTCAAGTAGTTTTTTACTTGAATCTCTAGGATTCCCTAAGTATATCATCATATCACCTTTCAAGAGTGATAATGCAGTTTCTTCTTTGCCTGTTCTAATTCCTTCAATTTCTTTATCTTGTCTAATTGCTATAGCTAACATTTCTAGTATCATATTGAATAATAGGGGTGATAAAGGACAGCCTTCTTTCACCACTGATCTTACGGGAAATGCATCTAGCTTATCACCATTACATATAATGCTTGCAGAGGGTTTTAGGTAGATACTGCTTATTATTTTGTGGAACCTTCCCTTTATTCCTATGCTTTCCAACTTTTTTAACAGGAATGGGTGTTGTATTTTTTCAAAAGCTTTTTCTGCGTCTATTGACATGATCATGTGATTTCTGTTAGTTTTGTTGTTGTTATGGTCGATAATGCTAATAGTTTCTCTAATATTGAAACACCCCTGCATTTCTGGTATGTATCCTACCTGATCATGATGTATTATTCTTGTGACATGTTTCTGCATTTGTTTTGCTAAAATCTTATTTAAATTTTTTTCATCTATATTCACCAGAGAAATTGGTCTATAATTTTATTTCTCTGTTTTGTCTCTTCCTGGTTTAGGTATCAAAACCATATTTGTATCATAAAAAGAATTTGGGAGGACTCCTTTCTCAATATTCAAAAACAGTCTATGTAATATTGGAATTAGCTGTTCTTTAATAGTTTGATAGAATTCATTTGTAAATCCATCTGGCCCTGGAGATTTTTTCCATTGATGGCTTGTTCAATTTCTTTTTCTGAGATGACGTTGTTTAAGTACTCAACTAACTCTTCTTTTAATTTGGGCAATTTGTATTTTTTTAAAATACTCATCCATCTCATTTAGATTGTAAAATTAATGGGTATAAAGTTGGGCAAAGTAATTTCTAATTATTGTTTTAATTTCCTCCTCTTTGGGGGTGAGTTCACCACTTTCACTTTTTATTTTAGTAATTTGATTTTCTTCTTTCTTTTTTTCATCAGATTGACCAAAGATTTATCAATTTTATTTGTTTTTTCATAAAACTAACTATTGATTTTTTTATTAATTCAATAGTTTTCTTAATTTCAGTTTTATTAATCTCTCCTTTGGTTTTCAGTATTTCTAAATGGGTATTAACTTGGGGATTTTCGATTTGTTCTTTTTCTAGCTTTTTCACCAGCACGCCCAAGTCATTAATCTCCTCTCTCTCTATTTTATTCATGTAGGCATTCAAAGATATAAGGCTTCCCCTAAGAAATGCTTTTGCAGTATCCCATAAGATTTAGTAGGCTATCTCGTTATTGTCGTTCTCTTGAATGAATTTATTGATTGTTTCTATGATTTTTTTGTTTAACCCACTCCTTCTTTAAAATTAGATTATTTAGTTTCCAATTAATTTTTGATGAATCTTTCCATGGCCTTTTATTACATATAATTTTTATTGTATTATGATCTGAGAAGGATGCATCAATTCCTTTCAACAATGAACTGTGAGGATTTTATGCCCTAGAAAGTGGTCAATTTTTGTGTATGTGCTATGTACTGCTGAGAAAAATGTACATTCCTTTCTCTTCCCACTCTGTTTTCTCCAGAGATCTATCATATCTACCTTGTCCAGAGATTTATTTACCTCATCAATCTCTTTCCTGTTTATTTTGAGGTTAAATTTATCAAGTTCAGAGACAGGGGGGTTGAGGTCCCCTGTGGTGTAGTTTTGCTCTCTAGTTCTTCCTTCAACTCCTCCAACCTCTCCTCTAAGAATTTGGATGCTATACCACTTGGAGCATGTATGTTTATTAGTGATATTGCTTAATTGTTTATTTTGCCTTTTAGCAGGATATAATTTCTTTCCTTATCTGTTTTCATTAGATCTGTTTCTTCTCTTGCTTTGTCTGAGATTAAGATAACTACTGTTGCTCTTCTTACATCTAAAAAAAGAATCCATTCTACAGATCAAAAACTTCACATTCAATAATTTGATTATCCATTATTAAGTACTTGTTATGTTTAGGCATTGAGTTAAGTGCTAGGAAGATAAATATAAGCAGAAAGATAGCCCCAAACTTTTCCCAAAATTTACATTTTAAAGGGAGAAGTAAGTGAAAAGGAGGCTAAAAAAGGTGGGGAAGGTTTAAGAAGGTAGCAGTGGCATGTTGAATAAAGCCTAGAGAACCAGGAGAGGAGATTGGTGCAGAATGAAATTATGGATAAATTGGTCGCTTTCCTAAACATTGACTTCTGGGATTCAGCGTGCCAAATGATGGAGTAAGCAGTTAATCTTTGTAACTCATATCGACCTCTGAAAAACCAGAAAATAGCACCCTAAGAAATGTTTTGGTACAGCAGAAGCAGCATAAAGAGAGGGTGGAGCAGTCTTTTTCCTTGGAGAGCTTGGAGGACAAAGATCCATTTCCCTCCAGTAAAAGGGGAGCATAGTCCAGGACAGGAGACATCTCAGAAAGCCAGTAGAAAAACCCAATGAAGCAAATCAGTGGGAAATCCTGAGTTTCAGGGTGTGAGAACAGGTAAACACCAACAGAAGGATACCAACATAGTCAGGGGAACAGGCAGAATCCAAATGATAGAATCAACACATTCTCTGGCACAGTCTCAGGGGGCAGGCATTCTTCCATGGTCAGAGCTCTAACATGCTTCAGGGCACCCTTGGGTGGGCAGACATCCTTCAGAGTGCACATCTCCACGTGCTTGAGTACATCCCCAGGATAACACAGAAAAAAGCCCAGTTGATCTTAGCATACTACAGATAAAACCCCATAACCCTGCATCAGCAACAGACAAGCTGCCAAACCCTTATAACCTTCAGCTGCCAGACCATTATAAGGTCCAGCTGCCAGACTGTTATAAGCTCCAGTTGCCAGACTGTTATAAGCTCCAGCTGCCAGAACCTGAGTCCCCAGTACACAAACCAGTAACCAGGTCCCATGCCCTCAGCACAAGAAGTTTGGGATAGTGTCCCCTATGCTCCAGCAGGAGATTTAAACTTTAAAAGTCAGGAAATAGTCAAGTAAAATGAGCAAAAAACAAAAAAACTAACATTGACCTTAGAGAATTACTACGAGCAACAGGGAAGATCAAAACACAAACTCAGAAGAGAGCAACATTGTCGATATACTTATACACAAAACCTCAAAGGGAAATAAGAAATTGGTCCCAACCACAAAAACCTTTTTAGAAAAATGTAAGAAAGATTTAAAAGTGAAATAAGAGAGGTAGAAGAACAATTGGGAAAAGAAATGAGAGGCATGAAAAAGTGAGAGAGCATCTTGGAAAAGAAGGACAAAATGTCACCGAAGAAAGCAATTCCCTAAAAAAACACAACTGGACAAATGAGAAAAAGCCCATTGAATAAAATAATTCTGCAAAATGTAGAAATGGCCAAATGAAAAAGGAGGCAAAAAAAATTCCTTGAAGAGAAGAATTCCTTAAGAAGTAAAATTGGCCAAATAGAAAAGGAGGTTCAAAAACTAAGTGAAACAAACAATTCCTTAAAAGTTAGAATTGGGCTTGAAGGTAATGACTCTATAAGAGACATAGAATCAGGCACACAAAATTTAAAAATAATAAAATATAAAACAATGTAAAATACCTCATTATAAAAACAACTGACCTGAAAAACAGATTCAGGAGAGATACTTTAAGAATTATTGGGCTACATGAAAGCCATCTTCAGAAAAAGAGCCTGGGCAGCATCTTTCAAGAAATTCTCAAGGAAAACTGCCGGAAGTCATAAAACCAGAAGGTAAAATAGTCATTGAAGGAATCTCCTGTTCCCCTCTTGAAAGAGATTCCAAAATGAAAAACCCAAGCAATATTGTGGCCAAATTCTGAATTTATCAATAGAAAATTTTGTAAGCAAGCAGAAAGAAACAATTTAAATATAGTGGAACCACAGTCAGGAGTACGCAGGTCCTAGAAAATTTTATATTAAAGGATCAGAGGGCTTGGAATATGATATTCTTTAAGGCAATGGAGCTTGAGTTACAATCAAGGATCAACTACCCAGTGAAGTTGAGCATACACTTTTAGGAAAGGATAAAATGAAAAAGGGACTTCCAAACTTTCCTTAAAAAAAAAAACAAAAAAACAAAAAACTGGGGCAGAGCCAAGATTGAGGAGTGAGAGCAGCGACTCAGCGAAGCTCTCGGACAAACTCCTCCAGGTACCTCTTAAAGGAGAATCTGACCAAATTTTGGAGGTGCGGAATCGAGTGGGAGACAGACGGTGAGGGATTCGGAGCTCAGGTGGGACTGGAAGGTCCACGGGAAGGATCTGTTCCACGAGGGTGAACCCACAGCATGGCCAGTGCAGCACGGCCAGCGCAGCAGAGCAGAAGCAATCCGAGAAACCTGAGTGGCGGGCAGAACTAGAGGAGCAGCACCTGGGGCGGGAGACAAGCCCAACCAAGGCAGTGAGAGCTGTGGAGTGCCAGATATCAGCATAGCAGCTCCTGAGATCTTCAGCCCAAAGATCAAACTTCGGTAAGTCACTTACTTGAACTTCCGGGAGCCAGGATGGCGGAGTGATCAGTAAATGCTATCTCCTTCCCCCTTGATGACCGTGAATGAACCATAAACTATCTTCCCAGAAGAATCCCAGATCAGTAGAATTAGAAGAAGGAGACCAATAGTGTCATAACACCTGAGACGAGGAAAATAGCTAAGGGGGATTCCTCATACGGTGGCAGAGGCAAACCTGAAGGACAGAGGACCCAGGGCAGAGAAAATTTGCACTAGGACCCAGGTAAGCCTCACCGCCAGGAGAGGAGCCCCAGGAGGGTTGGGAACATGCATTAGCATCTAGGCGTGCCTCAGCTGTCCAGGGGAATCAGAAAGACAATAGGGCAGTTGGGATTACCAGCTCCTGAGCTTGCCTTTGCCTCAGTTCAGCTGAGGAGATCTCCTGGGACCAGACCACTCCTCCGCCACACTTAACAAGCTAAACCCAGGGCTGATCAGGGAAAAACCAAACAAAAACCTGCTTTGAGCTTTTTCACACATCAGCTCAGCAAAAAGTTCTCTAGCTTCTGACTGAAAGAACCAGAAGCCACAACACTCAATCAAAATCATGAGCAGGAAAAAGAAGAGGGCCGAGAGAACCATAGAATCTTTCTATGGGGATAAGGACCAAAACACAAACCCCAAAGAGGTCAGAGTTGAGACTGTACTTCCACCTGAGATTTCAGAAGGTTCTATGAACTACTCACAAGTACAAGCAGCTCTCCTGGAACAGCTAAAGAAGGAAATAGAAGATAAACTGGCCAATGATTTTCAAATTATTAAGAAACAATTCACTGATGAGAACATCTCCTTGAAAAGGAAAATTGAACAAATGGAAAAAGAAGTTCAAAAATTAACTGGAGAAAATAGCTTCTTAAAAGGAAAAATTGGGCAGATGGAAAAAGAGATACAAAAGTTAACAGAAGAAAACAATTTGATGAAGATTAGAATTGGGCAAGTAGAAACTAACGACTCAATGAGACAGCAAGAATCAGTCAAACAAAATCTAAAGAATGAAAAGATAGAAGAAAATGTAAAATATCTAATTGGAAAAACATCTGACCTGGAAAATAGATCCAGAAGAGAAAACTTAAGAATTATTGGCCTGCCAGAAACCCAGGATGGAGAAAAGAGCCTGGACAATATCTTCTAGGAAATCATCAAGGAAAACTGCCCAGAAGTACTAGATTCAGAGGGCAAAATAGTCATCGAAAGAATCCACCGTTCCCCTCCTGAAAGGGATCCCAAACTCAAAACCCCAAGAAATATAGTTGCCAAATTCCAGAGCTATCAAGTGAAGGAGAAAATATTACAAGCAGCCATAAAGAAACAATTTAAATATCAAGGAGATATAATCAGGAATACACAGGACCTTGCAGCTTCTACATTAAAAGATCGAAAGAATTGGAACCAAATATTACATAAGGCAAAGGAGCTGGGACTGCAACCAAGGATCAACTACCCAGCAAAGTTCAGCATAACATTTCAGGCAAGGAGAAAGTCATTCAACGAAGTAAGGGATTTCAAGAGTTTCCTGACCAAAACGCCAGAATTTAATAGACAATTCGATCTTCAAATGCAGGTCTCAAGAGAATCATAAAAAGGTAAACAGTGGGGGGGGGGGACAACTTGCTACTCAATGAGGGCAAGTTGTTCACCTGCCTATAAGGGAAGATGATATCTGTTTATCTTGAGAACTGTGCGTCTATTAAGAAATATAAAAGGGATAAGCATAGGGGGAACGGGTATAAAGTAAATAATATCATGATAAAAAATGTGATTTAAGTACGAGAAGGGAGTATAATAGGAGTTGTGAAAAGGAGGAAGCAGAAAATGGCAAATTACATCAGAAGAAGAAATACAAAATCATAGTAGAGGGAAAGAGGGGAGGGAGATGAGCATTTTGTGGGAGGTACTCTCATCGGATTTGTTTAAAGGACGGAGCAATAAACTTAAGTAGAAAATCCTAACTAGCTCTCTAAGCAGTGGGAGGGGAAGGGGGAAGAAAGGGGAGGGAGGCAAAAGGGAGGGAAGAAGCAATAAGAGTAAAGGGGAGTTAAAGGGAGGGGGGCTAAAAGAAAGAGGGGAAGGCGGCAAGAGGAGGTGGTGAAAAGTGAATACTAGTGAGGAGGGGAAGGGAGACAGCAGAGCTAAAAGCACAAATGGTGGGAAAGAAGATGGAGGGAAATACACAGATTGTAATCATAACTGTGAATGTGAATGGAATGAATTCTCCCATAAAACGGAGACGGATAGAAGAATGGATTAAAAGCCATAATCCAACAATATGCTGCTTACAAGAAACACATTTGAAACGGGGGGATACACATAGGATAAATGTTAAAGGATGGAGCAGAATATATTGTGCTTCAGCTGATGTAAGAAAGGCTGGAGTAGCAATCCTAATCTCAGACAAAGCAAAAGCAGAAATAGATCTGATCAAAAGGGATAAGGATGGAAACTATATCCTGCTAAAAGGCACCATAGACAATGAAGCAATATCATTACTAAACATATATGCTCCAAGTGGTATAGCATGCAGATACTTAGAGGAGAGGTTGGGTGAGTTGAAGTAAGAAATTGACAGCAAAGCTATACTAGTGGGGGACCTCACACTCCCTCTTTCTGAACTTGATAAATCCAACCTCAAAATAAACAAGAAAGAGGGTAAGGAGGTAAATAAAACTCTAGATAAGGTAGATATGATAGATTTTTGGAGAAAATTCAATGGGAATAGAAAGGAGTATACCTTTTTCTCAGCAGTACATGGAACATTTACAAAAATTGACCATGTACTAGGACATAAAAATCTCACAATCCAGTGCAGAAAGGCAGAGATAATCAGTGCATCCTTCTCAGATCATGATGCAATAAAAATTATATGTAATAAAAGGCCATGGAAAGATAAACCAAAATCAGTTGGAAACTAAATAATTTAATCCTAAAGAAGGAATGGGTTAAAGAAGAAATCATAGAAACAATCAACAACTTCATTCATGAGAATGACAATAATGAGACAACCTACCAAATCTTATGGGATACTGCAAAAGCAGTTCTTAGGGGAAGTTTTATATCTTTGAATGCCTACATAAATAAAATAGAGAAAGAGGAGATCAATGACTTGGGTATGCAGCTGAAAAAGCCAGAAAAAGAACAAATTGAAAATCCCCAAGAAAATACCAAATTAGAAATACTGAAAACCAAAGAAGAGATTAATAAAATTGAAATTAAGAAAACTATTGAATTAATAAATAAAACCAATAACTGGTTTTATGAAAAAACTAATAAAATTGATAAACCTTTGGTCAATGTGATTTAAAAAAAGAAAGAAGAAAATCATATTACTAATATGAAAAATGAAAGGGGTGAACTCACCTCCAGTGAGGAGGAAATTAAAACAATAATTGGAAATTATTTTGCCCACTTTATGCCCACAAATTCGGTAATCTAAATGAGATGGGTGAATATTTTAAAAAATACAAATTGCCCAGATTAACAGAAGAGGAAATTGAATACTTAAAAAACCCCATCTCAGAAAAAGAAATTGAACAAGCCATCAATGAACTCCCTAGGAAAAAATCTCCAGGACCAGATGGATTCACAAGTGAATTCTATGAAACCTTTAAAGAACAGTTAATTCCAATACTATATAGACTATTTGGGAAAATTGGGGGAAAAGGAGTACTCCCAAATTCTTTCTATGATACAAATATGGTTTTGATACCCAAGCCAGGAAGAGACAAAACAGAAAAAGAAAATTATAGACCAATTTCTCTAATGAATACAGATGCAAAAATTTTCAACAAGATATTAGCAAAACGAATACAGCATCTTATCAAGAGAATAATACATTATGATCAGGTAGGTTTCATACCAGGAATGCAGGGCTGGTTCAATATTAGTAAAACTATTAGCATTAATGATCATATCAACAACAAAACCAACAAAAACCACATGATTATCTCAATTGATGCAGAAAAAGCTTTCGACAAAATACAACACCCATTCCTACTAAAAACACTGGAGAACATAGGAATAAAGGGAACTTTCCACAAAATAATAAGCAGTATCTACCTAAAACCTTCAGCAAGCATTATATGCAATGGAGATAAGCTAGAGGCATTTCCAATAAGGTCAGGGGTGAAATAAGGATGCCCATTATCACCATTATTATTCAATATGGTACTAGAAATGTTAGCGGTAGCAATTAGACAAGATAAAGAAATTGAAGGAATAAAAATAGCCAAAGAAGAAACTAAGTTATCACTCTTTGCAGATGATATGATGATATATTTAGAGAATCCCAGAGATTCAAGTAAAAAACTACTTGAAATAATAAACTACTTTGGCAAAGTTGCAGGTTACAAAATAAACCGACACAAATCTTCTGCATTCCTATATATTAGCAACAAAGTCCAACACCAAGAGATAGAAAGAGAAATCCCATTTAAAGCTAGAGTAGACACTATAAAATACTTGGGAGTATACCTGCCAAAACAAACCCAGGGATTATATGAACACAATTACAAGACACTTTTTGCACAAATAAAGTTAGATTTTAAGTAAGTGGAAAAACATCAGTTGTTCATGGGTAGGACGAGCTAATATAATAAAAATGACAATTCTACCTAAATTAATCTACTTATTTAGTGCCATACCAATTAAACTATCAGATAATTATTTTCTAGAACTGGATAAAATAATATCAAAATTCATTTGGAAAAACAAAAGGTCCAGAATATCAAAGGGACTAATGAAAAGAAATGCTTGGGAAGGTGGCCTAGCGCTACCAGACCTCAAATTGTATTATAAAGCAGCAATTATCAAAACCACTTGGTATTGGCTAAGAAACAGAGGGGTAGACAAATGTAATAGGCTTGGCACTCAAGACACAGTAGGCAAGGAATATAGCAACCTCCTGTTTGATAAACCCAAAGATCCCAGCTTCTGGGATAAGAACTCATTGTTCGACAAAAATTGTTGGGAAAACTGGTTAACTGTGTGGTGGAAATTAGGCATAGATCCATGCCTGACACCGTACACAAGAATAAAGTCCAAATGGGTACATGATTTAGGTATAAAGATTGATACCATGAATAAACTGGAGAAGCAAGATATAGTGTATTTATCAGATTTATGGAGAGGGGAAGAATTTTTTTCTAAAGAAACGATAGAAAGCATTATGAAATGCAAGATGGATAATTTTGATTACTTTAAACTGAAAACTTTTTGCACAACCAAACCCAATGCAACCAAAATTCGGAGGGATGTAGTAAACTGGGAAAATTTTTACAGCTAAGCTTGGGGATAAAGGCCTCATTTCTAGAATATATAGAGAACTGACTCAAATATATAACCCTACAAGTCATTCCCCAATTGATAAATGGTCAAAGGATATGAACAAGCAATTTTCAGGGGAAGAAATCAAAGATATCTATAATCATATGAAAAAGTGCTCTAAATCACTATTGATTAGAGAGATGCAAATCAAAACAACTCTGAGGTACCACATCACACCTGTAAGATTGGCAAACATGACAGAACAAGAAAATGATAAATGCTGGAGAGGATGTGGGAGAGTTGGAACACTAATTCATTGTTGGTGGAGATCATCCAACCCTTCTGGAGAACGGTTTGGAACTATGCCCAAAGGGCTACAAAAATGTACATACCCTTTGACCCAGAAACATCGCTACTAGGACTGTATCCCCAAGAGATTATAAAAACGGGAAAGGGTGCCACGTGTACAAAAATATTTATAGAAGCACTCTTTGTGGTAGCCAAAAACTGGAAGTCAAGAGGATGCCGATCAATTGGGGAATGGCTGAATAAATTATGCTATATGAATGTAATGGAGTACTATTGTGCCATAAGAAATGATGAACAAGAAGACTTCAGGGAGGCCTGGATGATCTGATCTGATGCTGAGTGAAAGGAGCAGAACCAGGAGAACTTTGTGCACAGCAACGAGCACAGTGTGCGAGAGTTTTTTTTTGGTAGGCTTGGAACTTTGTAATAACACAAGAACTTACTGAGAAAAAAAAATCCTAATGTCGGTCTTCTAAGGCAAAATGCCTTCCACACTCAGTGGAAGAAATGTGGAAGTCATTTGCAGAATGTAGCAGATCATGTTTGTGTGTGGGTGGGTTTCAGTGTATTATGTGTTGATTTGTTATATGATTTCTTCCATTTATTTTAGTTCGACTACGTAGCATGAATATAGTGAAAATGTGCTCAGTAGGAGAGTATATGTAGAACCTAAACGGAATTGTATGCTGTCATGGGGAGGGAGGGGGCTCTTGGGGGAAGGGTGGGGCGGATGAAATCTTAACTTTAAGGAAATGATTGTAAAACATTAAAATAAAATAAAATAAATTAAAAAAATACTTAACAAAACTTTGATCTTCAAATACAAGACTCAAGAGCAGCATGAAAAGGCAAACAGAAAGAAGAAAAATATGTTATTCAATAAAATCGAACGGTTTACAACCGCAGATGGGAATATGTCACTTTGAAGTTTTGAGAACTTTATTATGACAATTAAAAAGGTATGACATTTTAAAAAGTAGACAGAGGGTGTGGATATAAGTTGACTCTGGTGTGATGGTAAAAAATAATAAAGAGTGGGAAACAAAGGATTTCACTGACAGAAGGAGGAGGCAGAAAAAAAGTCAATTACATCAAAGGAAAAGAAAATAGGTGAGAAAAGAGTCTGATCAAATTCTTTCTATGTATAATTGTGGTACTGATACCTAAAATGGGTTGAGTCAAAACAATGAAAAATTGTAGACCAACTTAGCTAATGAATATAGATGCAAAATTTTAAAATAATATATTAGCAAAAAGATTACAGGAGGCAGAGCCAAGATGGTGTAGAAGAAAAATGGACCTGCTCTTATTCTCCCCCCATAGCCCATAAAATACCTGCAAAAATGATTAAACAATTCTGGAGCAGCTGAAACCACAAAATGACAGAGTGTAAGAGATTTCTAGCCCAAGATAGCCTGGAAGACTGACAGGAGAGGTCTCTTCCCTCGAGCTCAGAGCAGAGCATATTGCAGCCCAGCCTTGACTGTGTGGCAGGGACAGAACTAGAACAGCCTTTAGGGCATGAAATCATGGGATGTGGCTTTGGTTCCTAGACTTCTGAGCAAACAAATGCCAAAGACTGATTCAAAGGTCAGTAAGAAAACTATTTCACTTGAGTGAGAGAAGAGTGTCATCTGGTTCCAGGCCCAGGACAGTGGCAGTCTCTACAGCAGTAACATCCGCTTTTGGAACCTTTGACCTAAAGGCCCTGGAGGACTCAGGTTGCTGCTCTGGATCTCATTTCTGAGTGTGAGTCCTGGATGAGGAGGAATACCGTCCTAATGGAGCTGGTGGTGACTGTGGAGAGGGAATACTACTCACACATCCAGGGCAGAAAAGAATGCTTGTGGTTGTTCACATACCAGAGCCAGACCAGGAGAGGAGTAAACACCTCTGCCATGACTGTACAATTTATAGGTCCCTAGAGTCTATTTGACAAAGAACACAAAAGTTAAGTAATTGACTGAAAAAATGCCCCAAAAGGGGGAAAAATAAGACTAAAACAGGTTGCTTTATTGGTCAACATGTTCTTCTATCCTTGTGGATGAGGAAGAACAAATGCAGTTAGTCTAGGAAAAAATCCCCATGTCCAGATGAATTCAGAAGTGAATTCTATCAAACATTTAAAGAACAGTTAGTTCCAATACTATGTAGACTATTTGAGAAAATTGGGGAAGGAGTCCTTTGAAGTTCTTTTTATGAAATCAATATGGTTCTGATACCTAAACCAAGAGTCAAAACAGAGAAAAAAAATTTAAACCAATTTCTTTCACTGATCACGAGAATAATATATTATGATTAGGTAGGATTTATACCAGAAATGCAGGTTTGGTTCAAAATTAGTAATTAGCGCTATTGATCATATCAACAAGAAAACTAACAGAAACCACATGGTTATCTCAATAGATGCAGAAAAAGCTTTTGAAAAATGCAACACCTATTCCTATTGAAAACACTGGAGAGCATGGGAATAAAAGGAACTTTCCATAAAATAATGAGCAGTATCAATCTAAAACCATCATCAAGCATTATATGCAATGGGAATAAGATAGATATAATTCCAATAAGATAAGGGGTGAAACAAGGATATCCATTATTACCACTGTTATTCAAAATGGTACTAGAAATATTAGCTTTAGAAATAAGAAAAGAAAGAGAAATTGATGCAATTAGAATAGGCAACGAAGAAAGTAAGTTATCACCCGTTGCAAATGATATGATGATATACTTAGCAAATCCCAGAGAATGAAGCAAAAAGCTACTTAAAATAATAAACAACTTTGGCAAAGTTGCAGGTGACAAAATAAACCCAGAAAAAAAACCTGCATTTCTATATATTACTAACAAAGTCCAACAGAAGACACAGAAAGAGAAATCCCCTTAAAGTTACGGTAGACACTATAAAATATCTGGGAGTCTACCTGCAAAAACAAACCCAGGGACTATATGAACACATTTACAAAACAATTTTCACACAAATAAAGTCAGATCTAAGTAAGTGGAAAAACATCAGTTACTCATGGGGAGGCCGAGCTAATATAAACAAAATGACAATTCTACCTAAATTAATTTACTTATGCAGTGCCATACCAATCAAACTACTGAAAATTACTTTGTAGAGCTAGAAAAAATACTTTCCCCCTCCCCACCCACTCTCATCGAAAAGACATGCCATTCAATATAGGATATAGCTGTGTATTCAGGAAAAACTCTTCTGTAACAGTCATGTTGTGAAAGACTACTTAATATTTCCCTCTATCCTGTACCACCCTCTTTTTATTATGTTCTCTCCTTTGACCTGCCCCCCATTACTGTATCTCCTTCTCCCCTGATTTCGTGTAAGTAAGATAAACTTCCAAACTCAATTGAATGTGTATATTATTCCCTTCTAAAGATAAATCCGATGAGAGGAAGCCTCACTTATTCCCTCTCACTTTCCTCTTCGTCCTCTCCATTATTGCTTCTCTATCTTGCCTCTTTTATGGGAGATAATTTACTACATTCTACCTCTCCCTCTCTCTTTCTTCTTGTATATTCCTCTCAGGAGTTAATTTTCTTTTTTAGGTATCATCCTTTCATATTCAGCTCACCCTGTTCCCCCCCTTTCTCTGCATATATGTGTGTATATGTAGATAGATGTGTGTATACATATATATGTATATATGCACATACATATACAAATATATAAACACATACACATGAATATATATATGTATATATATACCAAAATATATACATATGCATACATTAATGCACATATACACACCTATACATGTATATACATGCACACACAGTGTGTGTGTGTGTGTGTGTGTGTGTGTATTCCTTTCAACTGTCCTAATACTGAGAAAGGTCTCACAATTTACAAATATTTTTTTATGTAGGAATTTCTAACTTTAATAAGTCCCTTATGGTGTCTCTTGTTTACCTTTTCATGCTTCTTTGGATTCTGAGAATTCAAAGCCGAAATTTCTGTTTAGCTCTGGTCTTCTCAACAATAATTCTTGAAAGTCCTCTATTTCATTGAAATGACCATTTTTCCCCTGAAGTATTATACTCAGTTTTGCTGGGTAGGTGACTCTTGATTTAAGCCTACCTCCTTTGATTTCTGAAACATCATATTCCAAGACTTGATCCCTTAGTATAGAAGCTACTAAATCTTTTGTTATCCTGATTATGTTTCCACAATATTTGAATTATCTCTTTCTGACTGTTTGTTATATTTTCTCCTTGACCTGAGAATTCTTGAATTTGGCTAGAATACTCCTAAGTTTTCCTTTTAGTATTTCTTTCAGGAGGTGATCAGTGAATGCTTTCCATTGCTATTTTACCCTCTGGTTCTAGAATATCAGGAAAGTTTTCCTTGATAGTGTCTTGAAAAGTGATGTCTAGGCTCCTTTTTGAATCATGGATTTCATGTACGCCAATATTTTTAAAATTAACTCTTCTGGATTCTATTCTAGATCAGTTCTTTTTCCAGTGATATGCTGCACATTATCTTCTATTTGGTTCAGTCTTTTGGCTTGGTTTTATATTTTCCTGATTTCTCATAAAGTCCTTAGCTTCCATTTGCTCCATTCTAATTTTTAAGGAATTATTTACTTCAATGAGCTTTTAGACATCCTATTTTTTTCCATTTGGCCCATTCTCCTTTTTAAAGCTTTCTCCTCATTGACTTTTTGGACTTCTTTTTCCATTTGAATATATATATATATATATATATATATATATATATATATATATATATATATATATGTGTGTGTGTGTGTGTGTGTGTGTGTGTGTATAATTTTAAAGTTATATACATATATAATTTTAAAATTATATATATATATATATATAATTTTTTAAAATTACTTTTTTCTTCTTCACTTTTTCAGGTTTCCTTTAGCAAGCTGTCAGCTTGTTTTTCCTTTTCTTGATATTCTTTAATAATTCTCCTTTCTCTTTCCATTTTTTCCTCTATTTCTCTTACTTGGTTTTCAAAATCTTTTTTGAGCTCCCCTGTGACCTAAGACAAATTCATATTTTTCTTGCAAGTTTTGGATACAGGACCTTTGACTTTGTTTTCTTCTTCTGGTTGCATGTTTTGATTATATGTTTTCATCTTCTTTGTCACCAATGACCTAAGAGAATACCTCATGTCCGAGAAAGTAAGAATCTCTATTTCTTTTTTCCAATATTGCTCATTTTCCAAGTTAATTACTTGACTGTTGAACTCTTTGTTAGTCGAGGGGGCTCTAGAAGTTGCTTCCACTTCAGCAATGGCTGCCACCACACTCAGGGTGCCAGGACTGGGGTTGAGGCTGGGAATGAACCATGTTTCCCTCTCAGTCAGGTGAGAGATCCACTCTACTAACTTTTGAAACTGTTTGGTGTTTGTGGGTGGCGAAGTCAGGAAACTTCAGTCACCACCAGTGATTCAGTCCCCTAAGGCCTGCTCAAGCTTCATCCATGATGGTGTGACCCACACCTAACTGCAGTCTGCTCTCAGTTGTTTCAACTTCCTAGATTGTTTTGAGTTGGAAATTTCCTTCAGTCTGTCATTTTGTGACTTCTGCTCCTCTAGAATTTATTTAGGGTCTTTTTATAAGATTTTGAGGGTTTTGAGGGGAAAATGCTAACCTGTCCCCGCTTCTACTCCACCATCTTGTTTTTACCCAACATTACTCTTTTCATAGTCACACTAAATCACCACTGCAAAGCCAGCCTCCCCAATAACTTGCACAAGTCTTAATTTCTGCAAAAGTCTAGATTCTGTTTCCCTTTGAATAAGAGAATAAATTATTTTTAGAATGATGACAGCTTTACAATTGAAAAAATTCATGAAGAAAGGTAACCAGCGTCCTCTACTTTCCAGAGAGTATTATTTCCAATATTCTCCCTATGCTTGTAAATAAAGCAGTTTTTAAATGAAAATGTAACTGAGACTCTGGCAATTCAATATACCAAATATATGTTAAATGTGTATAAGGCAAAGATATAATAAGGAAAATGTTCAAATAAAACACAGATTTTTAAGCAATTAAATTTTCAAGAATCTGGAATCAATTTTGACAAAAAATTTACACTACTGAGCAATATATGAAACCTGAAACATTTTCCTTATTGAATATGTCTGGATTCTTAGTACAAGAAACACATGCCTGAATTCTTCAGTAACTATATCATCTCTCTGAAGCTAAACATTTGTTCTCACAATGCTGCCATTTTTTTTTTAAAGAATCAACTAATTTTAAGAAATAAGCCTAACTTTTCTAGGTTTTTTTTATCTTTACTGAAGTCACATTTAATATTGATTTTATCAACAAAACTTTAAATTTTCTGACCAAATAAAATGTAATTCTCTATCCCAGCATGAGAGGCAGTGTGGTGTAATGGTTACAGAAATGGCTGCAGAGTCAAAAAAACTGAACTCAAGTACAGGCTGTAATGAATATGGTCTGTTTGATTTTTGACAAGTCAGTTAAATTCTGAAGGTCCAAAGACACTCCCTAAGATAATAAATGACGATGAAGGTACTTACTTGAGGTGGTAGAGGGAATTTCCTGTTGTAGGAGTTCCCTATATCACTGTAATCACAACTTCAAACCTCATTTCTGTCACAACATATACTTTTTTGCCACACTTTGAATAATTCTGCAATTCTGCGGTTGCTAAGCCGTAACAACAAAAATATAGAGGTCATATCAGAGTTAAACTGCAATTGGCGTTTAAAGACAGAACAAGGGGGAAAAAGGCGATTTATAAGTTATTGTTTTCCTTCCTGATAAGATATACTCCCTCGTTTTATAAAAGTTGAAGTTCAGTTATAAATTATGGCTTTTTAAATTTATTTTGATATCTGTCCTCCTGATTCAGAAACATCCCAAATATTGCCTTTCTGTCTCAGCAGTGCATATGACTGCATATCATTCAATGTTGACAAGTTTTTATTATGCTAACATGCAACAACCAACAATCAGTCGCAAAGGTGTTTTAAAATGATTTCTGGTGAAATGATTTTAGTTACCATATTACTATTGTGGCTACAATATTTCATAATAATTCAATAAATAATGCAGCTCACCATCCTGTTTACTGGTATATGTCAGGACAACGAACTGAATTAAGGCCAGAATGTTAACCTATATTCTGAGCATTTCCTATGACAATTATTGTGGATTTTTTTCAATACAGCAAGCAAAAGAGATTCAGTCCCACCACTTTCATTAATGTCACTAAAATGTTCATGTCTAATTTTCAAAATATTGTTTCAGAATGATCTTTCTGTTATTAATTTAATGATTCTTATTCCCTGATCATGAGTTTTGATTGTTTATGTAGAGAGTGCAATTTTTAAAGGAAAAAAGAATTTTATCTTTCCCAGAAGTAGAACAGATGACATGATTGATATAGAAGTATGTGACAAATTATAATTTTCAAATTTATATTGGAAATCCCACTTTTTAAAATACTGGAAATGATTTGGCTTTCTATAATACTGAATAGCATAGAGTAAAGATTTTATATTGCAGCTATAACACGTAAATAATATAAATATACTCCTTTTGTTTTAAATGTATGAAATTCTATTTCAGAAGTTATTTCAATAACTTCTCAGTTATTGAGAAAGCAGTGTTATCTCCATAGCATGCCAATGGTTTGTGAGCTCCAAATAGTCCTTCTAAACTACACTCAGCAATAAACTAATATATGAGGACGTCTAGTGAAGATTAGGGAAACCTATCATCAAAATGATGACAGCAATGTGGGAATAATTTTGGACATAATACCTCAAGACCATAGAAGTTATGCTTCTAAAACAGCTGGCGTCAGAGCAATACAACCATGTATTGATAACAATAAGGAATTGTCTGAAAATATGTTTGTGGGGCAAGAATTGATGTTCTTTGACAAAAAAGGAAACCTTGCTCAAACTTGCAATACTAGTGTCTAATTGTTTTAAACATAAATCAGTTGCTATGTCTCATTAGTCACATCTTCATCAATCTCATAACTGTTTACTTTATTCTCCAAATTTATCCTATTATTCCTTTATTCTAATTTCTGGTCATTGCAACCTTCACAGAATCCTTCATATCAATACCCTTCTTTTACACTTCAGCTATGATCTGCATATAGGTCTTTATCACCTCACATAAAGATTATTGCAACAGTTTTGTGGTTGGGCTCCCTGATTCATGTCTCTTCTTCTTTCCACTACATTCTTAATTCAGCTGCCAAAGTGATATTCTTTTTTTGAAAGACAATTTTAACTAATGTTCTTTTTTATATTAATTTTTATTTGTTTTCAGTGTTCTACAATTGCTACCATATAACTTAAATTTTTCCTCCTCCCTCCCTGAGATCGCATGCAATTTTATATAGGTTCTATATAAACATTCTTATTAAATACATTTTCACTATGGTCATGTTGTGTAGAAGAATTAAAATGAATGGGAGAAATCATATAACACACCAAAATGTAATACAAAAGAAAATGATCTGCTACATTCTGCGATTGAATTTCAAAGTTCTTTCTCTGAATATGGAAGGAATTTTCACTTAAAAGACTATTGGGGATTTTTAAATTATTTGAATTGCAATGAAGTTCCAAGTCTACCAGAAAAAACTCTGGCACACTGTGGTCGTTGCTGTGCACAAAATTCTCCTGGTTCTGCTCCTTTCGCTCGGTATCAGATCATATAAGTCTTTCCAGGCCTCTGTGAAGTCATCCTGTTCATCCTTTCTTATAGTGCAATACTATTCCATTACATTCATATACCATAATTTATTCAGTCATTCCCCAATTCATGAGCATCCGTTGATTTCCAGTTTTTGACCACCACAAAGAGTGCTGCTACAAATATTTTTGTACATGTGAGATTCTTTCCTATTTTTATGATCTCTTGGGTCCTAGAATCAGTATTTCTGGGTCGAAGGGCATGAATATTTTTGTGGCCCTTTGGGTACAGTTCCAAAATGCTCTCCAGAATGCTCAGATCATGTCATAGCTCCACCAACAATGAATTAGTGCCAAAGTGAGATGCTTAAAGCAGATCTCTCCTACTCAATAAATTCCAGAGGCCAACTAATTGTTAGTTTTCCTTTACTTTTAAAGAGAACCTCACCTCAAATCTCTCCTCTGAGTCTGTGTGACCCTGAGTAATTCATTTAACCCTGTCTGCCTGGGGTCCTCATCTATCAAATGAGCAAATGGCAAACTACTTCAGTTCCTATACCAAGAAAACCCAAGCAGGGTCATGAAGAGTCAGCCATGATGGAAATGACTGTCCAACAGCAACATTGTTGCTCAATTAATCCCATAGACCATCTTATCAATCTTCCACAGGGTTTTCACACATGTTGGATGTCCTCCTTAGAAGTTCATTTTAGAGACAGAATAAACTGAGACAGAAAAAGTTCAGTGACTTTCTTGAAGGCATTTGGCTCTACTGATATTCAGAGGCTGCCTACTGTATCAACGAACTGTCCATCCCTTGCTCACACTACATAATCAGTCCTCTACCTTTTCAGGAAATAAATAAGCCTTTTTGACAAAATCATTCACTGTGTTAATCTTAATCAAAATATAAATTAATTGAGACCCACTATCTCTACCGGCTTTGCCATTTTGATTAATTACCACTTTAATTTTTTGTATACTAAAATATAGAACTCAGACAGAGATACAAATAGGATTAAATTACATAAAATAGTTCAATATGTTAGTTACATAATTCATATATATGCATATTCATTTAATAAAATATAATAACAAACATACAAATAATAGCACGAAACTAATACTGTCAGATAACCTAAATAGTTAGAGCCTTCACTGGCCCAAGCCCAAAGCTCATAGTATGGGCTCTGGGCAGCACAAGCAAAAATCACAGCCTGATTCTGTGATTGTGACAGACTGTAATGTGAAATTCACAGAGCCCAAGGCAGCCAAGAATATTGTGGTGCAATTCAGAATCCCGAAATACCACAGACCCTCCACATGAAAGATAGAACCAAAACGTTTATTCAGACACCAGAAAGCCAAATTCATCACAGTAACAAAAATCTATACACAATAACAATGCAGAGGACAACACCAGCTCCAAGCCTTCCATCTTTTAGGCTTCTCATAAACCAGCTCCATCAGACAAATTACAACTAGGCTCTCTTAAACAAAATCATGAACAATTGCAAAATCACTCACCCTAGTCAGTAGCTTGCATCTTTCCTATCTCTGACTTCTCTGTCACTAATTTCCTCTCAAGTGTGCTCCAGCTCCACCTCTTCCTCTTGCACCTAATCAGCAAACTCTTCCCACCACAGACTCTATGTCACTCAGACTTATGTGACTCAGCTTTCCATGTGACACAGGCCGGTTATATGAGCCTATTAATGAATATGAAAGATTCTTCATTTAAGTTACCATGACATAAACTTATGCTTGAACTCTCCCATAATATGATACGCAGCCTAATCCTCTTTCACACAACAAAAGGTAGCATATATTGACTCTGTCTAGCAATTCAAGAAAAGTGAGGACAAGTAGAAGGGGTTGGTTTGAAGACATGGCCAGCAGAGTCAACACAGGGGAACTGGGGAGGGAAAGGGAACTGGAAACCTAATTCAGGTGAATCCTTCTACTTAGCACTTACTGTAGGCAGAAACTTAAGTTAGATGCCCAAAGACCTAATGGGACAAGAATGAGGATATCTATTCCTTAAGTTCATTCTTGTGCATCTGTGATTGTGTGTGTGTGTGTGTGTGTGCATGTGTGGAAGATGAGGAGAATTCTATGCAGCAATGGAAAGCTAAGGAATCAAAGAATTAACTTAATAACCAAACATAAACACTGAGGAAAATAACAGAAAGGCTAAAAAAGCAAAAAGTCCAAGGAAGAAAACATAAATACAACTTCAGATCACTAGAACATAATTAAAACCAGAAGGAAGAAAAATAAAAACTCAGATTAAACCAAAATAAAATTCATATATAGTATAGTATAATATTCATATACTATGAAGGAAAATAAATATATAAAAATCCACCATAGTAAAAGGAAATTCAGATATCATGGAAAAAATAAGATTTCTGAAATGATTTAAAAGAGGAATAACACTGTGAAAATCAAGTAATGAGGACACAATTATCTTGTAAATAAGAAGACAAAGTAAATAGTGTAGAGGTTAGATGGTAGAGATTTTCTCTGAGGAAATCTCCCAAAAATAAAATGAAAAATTCGGTATGCAAAGACAGAGAAGAGAAAGAAAATGTAATTGAAAAGAAAGAAAAAGTAATAATTTTAAACACACACATGAGTTTTATGCACATTAAAACAATTAGAAATGAAGACAGGCTGAGCATAGATAACATAAACCTTATCAGAAGATGTTGGCAAACAACCCACTGCACTCAGAAGCCTATAGATTAAACAGCAGAGGGTCCCTTCTCGACTTCCACTTAATGGCAGTTTTTTGGACCCTCAAAGCTTAGAATGAATGTCAGTAGTAACTGTTTCTCTCTGAAACAGCAATCCTGAGGATACTGAGGCTCCTGGCCCTACCTGCTTGATTCACTAATTCATTCATTCATTTATTGGTTTATTAATTTTTTCTTTCTATTTAAAGGGGCCATCCTCTGACTACTTCTTAAAGAGACTTACTCACTGAATGGTCATTACTTCACTCTAAGTGAGTAACTGAAAAGGCCTTAGCTGAAAAGAACAAGGTCTCCCATTGCATCCTGGGCTGTCTCCAGTCATCCAGATGAATATTTGGTCACTGGATCCAGATGACTGAGGAGGAGAAGGTGAGGTTAGTGACCTTTCTCAGCCCTCATTGACTCAAATCAAAGTCAAGTGCAAGTTATGTCATCATTTTTCTAATGTCCTGTTTCTTTTTGAAAACAAAGGACAAACACACAAACGATACAGAAAATCTGCCAAGAACATTTAAATATGGGCGTCATAAACGTAATCCACTGAAACAACAAATCCTCACCACATTAAGAAAAAAAAACAGCTGAAATTTCACATCCAAAGTCATTCAATGGTTAAACACCATACTATACAATAAATTTAGGAAACACACAACAATTTGCAAAAGATTTCAACTATGAAAGAACACCATTTTAAGTAAGCTAGGAATAAGGTCAGTAGGACAAAATTATTCCATAAGACAGAGGGACATAAGCAACCCCCTAAAATAACATTTTTCATCTATCTGAACTTAAACTTTACAGATATATATATATATACACACATAGATGTACATATATATATATACATAGATATATATACATAGATATATATGTATATATACATAGATATATATATGTATATATATATATATATATACATAGATATAATTCTTCAAAGAAAGAAAAGTATTTGAGGAACTGATGAAACAATAAATCCAGAGTTAAGTAGAATACTGGACTTGCAAATACTCTTAATAGGACATGCAAAATAAATGTAAATAAGTACAAGAATTAAAAGAAGTCTCAATAATAAAAAAAAAATCTCTCATCTCATATTTAGACTGCTTTTGTAAAGACAACATTGAACTAAATGTAATTTTTTAAAATTTAACTTTCTGTGTGACATAGACATTTGGAGTGACATAGACATTCTTTTTAGAAAAAGAAATCATCAAGAAATGGATATGATTTTAAATACCCAATTTAACTATCAAGGATAGACACTAGAGAAAGACACTATCTGAATCCAGAGAAAGAATGCAAGTACATATGGAATATTTTATGTGTGTGTATGTATATATGTATATAATACATATGCACATATGTGCATGTGTACATAGATATGTACATGCAAATGTGTATACAGGTTGTATGTAATTGTAGCCATCTCTAGGATGGGAGGAGAGGGGAAAAAAAAGAAATACACATGGTAATGTTGTACATTTGAAAGGAATACCAAATCAAAAATCTCCCAAAGAGAAAATAAAGACCTTGATATGTGAAAATAGAAAAGTAAAAGAAAATGAAAAAAAAAATAGGTATGCAAAAATAGAGAAGAGATGTGACTAAAGAAAAGTAAAAAACAATAATTTTTCACACACACATGAATTTAAACACATACATAAATCAAAGCCACTGACATTAAAGACAGGCTGATCAGAGTGAATATATGCATTACCAAAAGAACCCAACAAGAAACCTATGAGAAAAGAAAAACAAAATCATATAAATGGCATATGAAGAAAGATATCATCGACATCCAGTGAAGGAACTAATAAATAGAATTATTCATGGAATCATTGTACACACACACACACACACACATACACAAACATATACTTATGTATATATGTGTGCATGTATTTATATGACTATACACAAGTATAAATATATGGATGTTCATACCCATATGCATATATACATTTATACATACATACACATATACGTGTAGATATATGTGCATCCATTTTTGTCCAATGATAGCCATCTTGTGGGAGTGAGGGAAGAAAATCATTTCCATAATAATTCTGGTTTTATATTTAAATTATAGTTGTACATAGTAAAATTGCAGATTAAAAAACAAACATTTTTATGTTTTATTATATAAAATAAAAATAACTTTGAAAAAGAATGTATGGTCAAAGCAAAAGGTTTTTATTCCACAATGACAATCATTTTCACCTATTCTTATGTTGTGCTGTACTTCACAAGTGTGTTAAGACCCCAGACATATTCACCACATGCATAAAATATTGTCTGTGCACAAATACAAATATAAATATCCATCAACACAGACTCACAGGGAAAGCTACCCATAAGATCAGCTTGTTTCTATTTTCCCTTCTGAATTGTTTTCTGATGTTTCTTTTGAATAAAGTATATTAAAAGATAACATGGAATGGTGAACAGTTTTGGAGTGAAGATCTTGTTTCAAATTGTACCACAGAACTTACTAGCTCTGTGGTTCCAGGAAAGGCAGGTAACTTCATAAAGTTTCAGTTTCTTCATCTTCGAATTAAGGAGACTGAACTAGATGATCATTAATGTCCCTTCCAACACTAAATATATGATCTTCATCATTTTCATAATCACTTTCTAATCATAAGACACATAAGCATCTAAAAGATTATACAAATTTTCTTACAATGAAATTTCAAATTTATATTCCTTACCATCTTTATGCACTGAAAATGTGCATATATGACTATAAATACTGTTCTTCATCATTTTCTTTGTTCTTTTTGTTGTTTCATGATAGTCACTGAGAACTTTGTACAATTTGATGCTTTTTTCCCAGTGAAAAAGTCTTTTTGGTAATGTTAAAAGACTCCTGTTAAATCCACTGTAAAACTCCATGAAATAAGCCATGTTCTAGAAAAACATATCTTGCAATAGTTGGTCAAGATGGTGGAGTGAGAGCTTATACTAACCTAAACTCCAAAAGGAGACAGAGTGTGAGAGATTTCTAACCCAGGACAGACTGGAAGGTTGATGGGAAAGATTGTTGCATGGGGATGGAGGAAAGCACAGATCACAACCCATAGGCTGTACCAGTGCAAATCCCACTATAGCAAAGTTGGGCAGGAAGGCCTGCAGTATCTGAAGCAGCATCAGCCCTGTGGAATCTCAAATGTCTGTAAGTCACCTACTTGAACTTCTGGGAGCCAAGATGACAGAGTGCTTGGTAAATGCTCTAGTCTCTCCCTTTGTTGCTCTTGCTGTGACTGAAGGGGACCACTGCAGAAACGGAGCTGTCCCAGACAGCCCCATCTCAACGAAATGAGAGGAGATCCTGAGGCCCAGGGGTGTGGACCCTGCAATCGTCAACCTCAGGACTCCAGGCATGCCTCAGCACAGACAGGGCAAAAGGGAAGACATTAGTGTAAATAAGTTTCATAAACCATGTAGCCTTCCTGTGCCCAGAAGAGGAGATGGCCTGTGGCAAGATCACCCATCCCCCATACTAAATGCAGCTAGTTACAGGATAACTCCAGGAAAATTCAAAAGGACTTCATCTGGTCTGTGTTTCACACATCAGCCAGCTCAGCACCAAGTAAGCTTCAGCATTTTACTTCTAATTGAAAGAATCAGAGGCCACAGTACAAAAAAGTTGCAAAGTCTAAGCACAAGAAGCATGGGACAAGCACCGTTTGCCCCAGGAGCAGAGATCCACTTTAAACTCCAGGAAAAAGGCGATTGTCATGAGCAAGAAGCAAACTAGAAAAGATAAGACCATAGAATCATTCTGTGGGGACAAGAACCAAAACAGGAATACCAAAAAGGTGAGCATTGAGACTGTACTCCTATCTCAAACTTTAGAAGGGACTGGTTTCAAGCACAAAGAGTATTCTTTGAAGAGTTCAAGAAGAATTTTAAAAGTCAAATTAGGGAAGTAAAAGAAAAAATGGCCAATGACTTTAAAAATATGAAAAGAAATTAATTAGGGAAGAATTTTAAAGGATAATTGGACTAATGGAAAAGTAAGCACAAAACCTAATTGAGAAAATTGGACAAATGGAAAAGGAACACAAAAATTAACTGGAGAAAACAACTCCTTAAAAGGAACAATTGGGGAGATTAAAAAGGGGATACAAAAGTTAACTGAAGCAAGCAATTTGATAAAAATTAGAATTGGGCAAGTAGAAGCTAATGACTCCATGAGACATCTAGAATCAGTCATACATAGTCTAAAGCATGAAAAGATAGCAGAAAATGTAAACTAACTGGAAAAATGACAGATTGGGAAAATAGATTCAGGAAAGAAACTCTAGGAATTATTGATCTACAAGAAAACCACAATGATAAAGAGCCTGGAATATCTTACAAGAAATAATCAAGGAAAAACTGCCCAGAATTCCTAGATCCAGAGGGCAAAATGGTCATTGAAGGAGTCCACCATTCACCACCTGAAAGGGATCCCAAACTGAAAAGACCAAGGAATATCATTGTTAAATTCCAGAATTATCGAGTAAAGGAGAAAATGTCGCAGGCAGCCAGAAGGAAACAATTCAAATTTCAAAGAGCTACAGTCAGGATCACTCAGGACCTTGAAGCTTCTACATGAGAAGATCAGAGGAATTCGAATATGATATTCCATAAGGCAAAGGAACTGGAACTACAACCAAGGATCAATTATATGGCAAAATTGAGCATAATATTTCAGGCAAGGAAATGGACTTTCAAAGAAATAAAGGATTTCCCAACATTCCTGATGAAAAGGCCAGAACTCAGTAGAAAACCTGATCTTCAAATGCAAGTCTCAAAAGAAGCCTTAAAAGGTTAATGAGAAAAACAGCAACAACAACAACAACGTGTTATTCAATATGGACAAACTGTTTACATTACTATAAGAGAAGATGATATTGTTAATGCTGAGAATTGTATACTTATTATGATATATAAACAGGGATATATAAAGATAGAGAAAGTGGGTATAAAGTAAATGAAGTGATGATAAAAATATGACTTAAAGGTAAGTAGGGATTTTAACCAGAGATGTGAAATGAAGGATGCAGAAAATGGAACTTTGCATTACAGGAAGAGGCACAAAAACATGGCACATTGGAGGGAAAGATAGGAGGGAAATGAACATTGTAGGAGATTTGCTCTCTTCTGATTTAATTCAAAGAGGGAAGAAAAAAACTCAGTTAAGTATAGAAATCTAGCTAGCTCTATAGGTAGTAGGAGGAGAAAGGGGAAAGAAAAGAGAGGGATGAATAAAAGATAGGCACTAACTAGTATAGGAAAAGGGGAGTAAAATGGAGGGGACTGAAAAAAGTGACATAACACTGAGGAAAGTGGTGATCAAATATGAAAGTTCTATTGTGGAGGGGATGGGAGAAGGGAGAATTAAAACATAAATGGAGGGAAAGTAGATGGAGGGAAAGACACAAATAGTAATCATAACTATGAATGGGATGAACTCTTCCATAAAATGAAGACAGCAAAATGGATTATAAACCACAATACAAAAATATAATGTTTACAAGAAACACATTTGAAAGGGGGGCACATACACCGGTTAAAGACAAAAGATTGCAGACGAATACATTGTGCTATAACAGATATAAAACAAAACAAAACAGGCGTAGCAATCTTAATCTCAGACAAAGCAAAAGAAGAAATAGATCTAATCAAAAGAGATAAGGAAGAAAACTACATTCTTCTAAAAAGCACCATATACAACGAAGCAATGCCATTACTAAACATGATAAACAAACTATAAACATATATACCAAACGGTATCCAAATTCTTAAGGAAGAAGTAAAGAGAGTTACAGGAAAAAATAGACAGCAAAATTATACTAGTGAGGGCCCTCAAATTCCCCCTCTCTGAACTTGATAAATGTAACCTCAAAATAAGCAAGAAAAAAGTTAAGGAGGTGAATAAAACTGGGAATATGGCAGATATGATAGATCTCTGGAGAAAATTGAATGGGGATAGATAGGAATATACCTTTTTCTCAGTGATACATGGCACATATACAAAAATTGATCATATTCTAAGGCATAAAACTTCACAGTGCAGTGTAGAAAGGCAGATATTGTCAATGCATTCTTCTCAGATCATAATGCAATAAAAATTACATGCAATAAAAGGCCATGGATAGATAAACCAGAAATTAATTGGATACTAAATAATGTAATGCTAAAGAATGAGTGGTTTAAACAACAAATCATAGAAACAATGAACAACTTCATTGAAGAGAATGATAATAATGAGACAACCTACCAAATATTATGCAAAAGTATTTCTTAGGGGAAGTTTTATATCCTTGAATGCCCACACAAATAAGATAGAGAAAGAGGAGATCAATGAATTGGGCAAGCAGCTGAAAAAGCTAGAAAAAGGAGAAACTGAAAATCTCAAGAAATATCAAATGAGAAATACTGAAAACCAAAGGGGAGATTAATGAATTTGAAATTAAGAAAACTATTGAACTAATAAATAAAAGTAAAAGTTGGTTTTATGAAAAAAAACAATAAAATTGATGAACTTTTGGTCAACGTGATTTACAAAAAGAAAGAAGTAAACCATATTGCCAATATTAGAAAGGTAAAAGGAGAACACACCTCCAACGAAGACAAATTTAAAACAATGATAAAAAATTATTTTTCCCAACTGTATGCCCATAAGTTTGACAATATAAATGAGAAGGATGAATATTCTAAAAATATAAATTGCCCAGATTAACAGAAGAAGAATTTGAATACTTAAATAGCCCTAACTCAGAAAAAGAAATTGAACAAGCCATCAATGAATTCTCTAGGAAAAAATCTCCAGGGTCAGATGGATTTACAACTGAATTCTATCAAACATTAGTAGAACAGTTTCTTCCAATACTATAGAGACTATTTGGGAAAATTGGTGAAAAAGAAGTGCTACCAAATGCTTTTTAAGACACAAATGTGTTTCTGATACACAAATCAGGAAGAGTCAAAACAGAAATAGAAAATTATAGAACGATTTCTCTAATATATATGGAAAAAAATTTTAAATGAAATATCATAATGAATACAGCAATTTATCATGAGAGTAATACATTACAATCAGGTAGCATTAATACCAGCAATGTAGGGCTGGTTCAATATTAGGAAAACTCTTAGTATTCTTGATCACATCCACAACAAAACTTACAGAAAACACATGATTATCTCCATAGATGCAGAAAAAAACTTGTGATAATACACAACACCCATTCATGCTGAAACCACTGGATAGCATACTTATAAATGGAATTTTCCATAAAATAATAAGCAATATCTACTTAAAACCTTCAGCAAGCATTATATGGAATGGAGATAAGCTACATGCATTTCCATTAATATCAGGGGTGAAACAAGGTTGTCTACTATCACCATTCTTATTCAATATGGACTAGAATTGTTAGTTTTAACAATAAGACAAGAAAAAAATTGAAAGAATTATAATAGGCAAAGAAGAAACTAAGTTATAACTCCTAGCAGATGATATGAAGATGAAAAGGGATCCAACAGCGTGCTAGAAGAGATCCAAAAAAAAAAATTGATGAAGAAAATAACACCTTCAAAAATGACTAACTCAATTGGCAAAAGAAGTCCAAAAAGTCAATGAGTAGAAGAATGTTTAAAAAGGAGAATTAGTCAAATGGAAAGTGAGGTTCAAAAGCCCACTGAAGAAAATAATTCTTTAAAAATCAGAATGGAGCAGATGGAAGCTAATGATTTTATGAGAAACCAAGAAATTACAAAACAAAACCAAAAGAATGGAAAAAAATTGATAATATGAAATATATTATTGGAAAAACAATTGACCTGGAAAATACATCCAGGAGATACAATTTAAAAATAATGAATCTACCTGAAACCATGATCAAAAAAAGAGCCTATCTTTCATGAAACTATCAAGGAAAACTGCCTTGATATTCAAGAATGAGAGGACAAAGTAAATATTGAAAGAATCCACTGATCACCTCCTGAAAGACACAGAAAAGTGAAACTCCTAGGAATATTGTAGCCAAATCCCAGCGTTCCCAGGTCAAGAAGAAAATACTGCAAGCAGTTAGAAAGAAACAATTTGAATATTGTGAAAATACAATTAGGATAACACAAGATCGTGCAGTTTCTACATTAAGGGATTGAAAGGCTTAGAATGTGATATTCTGAAAGTCAAAGGAACTAGGATTAAAACCAAGAATCATGTATCCAGCAAAAAGTACAATACTTCAGGGTAAATAGTCAGTGAAATAGAGGACTTTGAAGCATTCTTGATGAAAAGACCGCAGCTGAATAGAAAATTCGATTTTCAAACACAAGAATCAAAAGAAGCATGAAAAGTTAAACAGGAAAGAGAAATCATAAGTGACTTACTTTTAAAGTTGAATTGTTTACATTCCTACATGGAGAGATAATATTTGTAACCCTTGAAACTTTTCCCAGTATCTGTGTAGTTGGAAGAATTATACATGCATACACACATACATACATATATGTATGTATATATGTTTACATATACACATACATGCATGTATGTATATATATGTATGTATGTGTATCTATCCATTTACATATACATACATCTATCTATATATAGATATATAGACAGAAGGCACAGGGTGAGTTGAAGAGGAAGGAATGACATCTAAAAAAATAGAATTAAAGGATGACAGAGAGATATTTTGGGAAGGGATAGGGAGAATTCTAATGGGGCAAATTATCTCCCACAAAAGAGGCAAGAAAAAAACTTTTTCAATGGAGGAGGAAATGGGGGGGTGATAGGGAAAAAATGAAGCTTACTGTCATCACACTTGACTGAAGGAGGAAGTAGCATGTACACTCAATTTGATATGAAAATCTGTCTTACACTATAGGAAAGTAGGGGAGAAGGGGAGAAGTGGCTGGGATATGATACAAGGGAGGGCAAATGGAAGGAGAGAGTAATTAGAAGTAATGACTTTAGGGAAGAGGCAAGGTCTAAAGAGAGAATAAAATAAATAAGCAATAGGATAGGATGGAGAGAAATAAAATTATTTTTTCACAACATGAGTATTATGGAAATCTTTAGCAAAACTCCACATGTATAGCCTGTATTGAATTTCTTACCTTCTAGGTGGGGATAGGTGGGGTGAGAGGAAGAGAGAGAAGTTGGAACTCAAAGTTTAAGTCATGAATATTGAGGATTGTTTTTGCATGCAACTGAAAAATAAGATATACTGATAATGGGATAAAGGAATCTACCTTGCCCTACAACAAAAACGTTAAGATGTGTATAAGGGAAAGGAGGGTTGTGTTATAAGGGAGAGAATATTGGGGAAAATGTAATCAGAATGCTCGGTGTTTCAGGGTGGGGAGGGGAGTGATGGGGAGAAAATTTGGAACTCAATACCTTGTGGAAATGAACGTTGAAAACTAAAAATTAACAAAAAAATTTAAATATGTGAGAGAGATGAAAAATTGGGAAAAGAAATGAGTGATGCCAAAGAATTATGAAGAGTAAATTGCCTAGATAATTGCTTAAACACTACAATTCATCAAATGAAAAAGAAAGCACAAAAGCTACCTGAGGAAAATGGTACCTTAAAAATCAGAATTGGGCAAGTGGAAGCTAATAACTTAATGTGACATGAATTAATCAAACAATTTTAAAGAATGAAAAAAAAATGGAAGAAAGTATAAAGTACCTTATGGGAAAAGCAACTGATATGGAAAATAGATCAAGGAAAGATAATATTACACTCGTTGACTACTTGAAAACCATAATCAAAAGGAGAACCTGGACAAAATCTTTCAAGAAATATCCCAGGGAAGTTTCCATGATTGCTTGGAAGCAGAGCACAAAATAGGCATCGAAATAATCAACTTATCATCCCAGGAAAGAGATTCCAAAATAAACACCCAAAGACAAATGATACTCAATTTTTAGAACTCTCTGGTCAAAGAAAAAAGCAAGTAGTCAGAACAAAACAATTCAAATACTAGGAAATGACAATCAGGATCACAAGGACCCAGAAGCTTCTACATTAAAGCATCAGAGGTCCTGAGGTGAGGTAAGATATTGCAAAGGGCAAAGGAGCTAGGATTACACCAAGGAATCACCTGCAAAACAGCATAATACATTAAAGAAAAAAAAATGATCATTCAAAGAAATAGAAGGATTTCAAGCTTTCATAAGGAGAAGCCCGGAACTCAACCAAACATTTGACTTCCAATATCAAATTCCAAGAGAACTATAAACTGGTAAACATGGGAAAAGAAACAAAGAATTCAATTAGTTAAATTGTTTACATCTATACACAGCAAGATGATATGCGTAACTCTTAAAAATTGTGTCTCCAACAGTAGAGATAAAGGAATATACATAAACAGAGAATATGGGCATAAGGTAAATTTGAAGAAATGAAATTTAATTTTAATAAAAATCACAAAGGCTGCAGAAGAAATGGAGAGACCGAATGGGGTAAATTATCTCACCTTAAGTGGCAAGAAAATTAAAAATAAGAAGACAAAAATGAGAGTATGGCAATGGCCATCACTTGAACCCTAAACTTATTAGTATTGGGCCAAAAAGGCAATCATATATATAATTAATTTAATATAGAATTCCATCTTACTTGACAGGAAAGAGGGGGAGGTCAAGATTAATTAAAGGGAGCAGTGGAATACTTACATAAGTGAGGGTGGATCAGGGAAAGTAGAAGACAGAAACAAAATATTATTGATTTGTGAAAGGGTGAAAGTAGACAGAAGACAACTTGGACAAATAGGATGGAGGGAAATACACAGGTAGTAATCATAATGTTAATGAGATAAACTCTCCAATAAAATGGAAGTAGATAGCAGAATAAAGAAAAGAAACAGAATCTTACAATATATTACCTACAAGAAATATACTTGAAATAGAGAGACAGACACCAAATAAGGTAAGGGACTGGAGCAAAATCTGTTTGCTTCAGCTGAATTAATAAAAAAAGATGGGAGTAGAAATCCTGATTTTAGTTAAAGTAAATGCCAAAATATACCTTATTAAAAGTGATAAGGAAAGAAACTACTTCTCATTAAAAGTATCATAGCCAATGAAGCAATCAAATTAGAAGAGCAATAAATAGTCTACCCGACAGATCTATGGGGTGGGAAAGAAGTCAGGATGAAATAGAAGACAACAAGTACTATGAAATGTGGAATAAATAATTTTATCATATTAAATTGAAAAGCCTTTGTGCAAACAAAACCAATGTAACCCATATTAGATGGAAAGCAGAAAGTTGGGAAATAATAATTACCATATCTCTAAGAGAAGCCTCATTTAAATGGTGAATGATAAATGGTCAAAGTATATGAACCGACAATTTTTCCTATTCCTATTGGCATATGGAGAAGGGATCTAATTCACTTTTGATTAGAAAATTGCAAAAAAGCCACTCTGAAATACTACCTCACAACAATCACATCGGTTAATATTACAAGAAAGGAAAATCACAAATATTGGAGAGGATGTGGAAAAAGTGGGGCATTAATACACAGTTGGTAGAGTTATGAACTGATTCGACTACTCTAGAGAGCCATTTGCAACTATACCCAAAGGGCAACCAAATTCAGCATACCCTTTAATCCAGTCATACCACTAATAAGTCTGTATCTCGAAGAGATCAGAGAAAAAGGAAAAGGACGTACAACCACAAAGGAATTTATAGCAGCCCTATTTCTGGAAGCAAAATATTGAAAATTGAAGGAATGTCCTTCAATTGGGGAATAACTGAATAAGCTCTGCTATATGAATGTAAAGGAAGACTATTGTGCAAAAGACATGAGGAAGAGCCGGTTTTCAGAAAATATCTGGACAGACTTGAACAAATTGATGCAAAGTGAAATGAGCAGCACCAGGAAAACATTGTACTCAGAAGAAACAACACGGTGTGCTGATTAACTATAAACGACTCATCTGTTTTCAGCAACACAGTGTATCAATAACTCACTAAAGGAAGTGCTTTCAATATCCAGATAAAGAGGTGATAGACTCTGAATGAAGATCGAAGCATACATTTTCACTTTACTCTTTCTCATGGTTTTACTTACTTTTGATCTGTTTCTCCTTCTGCAACTGTGACATATGCATGTAGAAAAATGTTTTACATGATAGCACATGAATAAACAGCCTACCATTTTCAGGAGAGGAGAGAATAGGGAAGTAGGGAGAAAAATTTGGAACTCAAAATCTGTTGTTTTTTTTTAAATATTGAATTTTGGTTAAATTTTGTCACTTCAGGTGCTTAACTTTATAAAAAAAACAGTAAAAAAAAAAAAAAAAAAGCAGGCATGCATCCATAGCCAGAGAAAGAACTATGGTGTCTAAATTTAGATCAAAACATACTATTTACTCTCTTCCTCTGGTTTGTTTTGTTTTTTTGGTTTTTTCTTTCTCATGGTTCCACCTATTCTTTCTAATAATAACAATAATAATAATTATTATTATTATTACTTGTTTTCTGTGCTCCACAATCATTTCCACATATCCCAGATTTTCCCCTCCCTCCCCCCTTCTCCCCAGCCTCCTCACTCCCTCCTTAAGATTCCATAGAGTTCTATATAGGTTCTACACATACATTCCCAATAAATACACTTTCACCTCAGTCACGCTGCACAGAAGAACCAAAATGAATCGGAAAAATCACAAAACAAACCAAAACATAATACAAAAGAAAATGATCTTCATTCTGTGATTGAATTCCATAGTGATTTCTCTGGATGTGGAAGGCATTTTACCTTAAGAGACTAACGGAAATTATTTAAGTCCTTGCATTGCAATGAAGTACTAAGTCTACCAGTAAAATTCCTCACACACTGTGGTTGTAACTGTACAAAGTTCTCCTGCTTGTGTTCCTTTCACTCAGCATCAGTTCATATAAGTCTTTCCAATCCTCTCTGAAGACTTTCTGTTCATCATTTCTTATAATAAATTAGTATTCCATGGCATTCATATACCACAATTTATTCAGGCTTCCTCAATTGATGGCCATCCCCTTGATTTCTAGTTTTTGGCCACCACAAAGAGAGCTACTATAAATATTTTTGCACAGGTGGGACCCTTTCTTATTTTTATGAACTCTTGGGGACACATTCCTAGAAGAAGTATTGCTGGGTAAAAGGGTATGTACATTTTTTAAAATTGTTTTATTTGTTTTCAGTGCTCTATAATCACTTCCATGTAACTAAAATTTTTCCCCACCATTCCTGTTTATCCATCCCTCCCTGAGATGGCATACAATTTTATAGAGATTCCACACATACATTCCTATTAAATACATATTCATATTAGTCATGCTGCATAAAAGAATTAAAATCAATGGGAGAAATAGTGAAACAAACCAAATTGCAATACAAAAGAAAATGATCTGCTACATTCTGTGATGAAATTCCATAGTTCCTTCTCTGGATGTGGAAGGCATTTTGCCTTAAGAGACTATTGGAAATTTCTTAATTCCTTGCATTGCAATGAAATACAAAGTCTACCACAAAAAATTCTCTCACATTTTGGTTGTTGCTGTGAACAAATTTCTCCTGGTTCTGCCATTGTCACTGAGCATCAGTTCATTTAAGTCTTTCCAGGGCTCTCTGAAGTCTTCCTATCCATCATTTCTTACCACAATAGTATACCATGACATTCATATGCAACAATTTATTCAGGCATTCCTCAATTGATGGACATAACCTTGATTTCCAGTTTTTGGCCACCACAAAGAGAGCTGCTATAAATATTTTTGTATATAAATATTTTTGTATATGTGGGACCCTTTTCCACTTTTATGTTCTCTTGGGGACACAGTCCTAGAAGCAGTATTGCTTAGTCAAATGATGAGCATATTTTTTTAGCCCTTTGGATATAGTTCCGAATTGCTCTCCAGAATTGTTGGATCTGCTCAAACCACCACCAACAATGCACTAGAGTTTCAACTCTCTCACATCTTCTCCAACATTTATCATCATCCTGTTTTTTCATATTAGCCAATCTGATAGGTGTAATGTGGTATCTCAGAGTTGTTTTGATTTGTATCTCTCTGATCAATGGTTATTTAGAGCTTTTTTTCATATGACTGTAGATAGCTTTAATTTATTCCTCTGAAAACTGCCTGTTCATATCATTTGATGATTTATCAGTCGTGGGATGACTTGTATCTTGTGCACATGCCTCACTTCTCTATACATTTTAGAAATGAGACCTTTATCACAGACACTACTTCCAAAAATTATTTTCCAGTTTTCTGCTTCCCCCCTAATCTTGATTGAATTGGGTTTGCTTGCATAAAACTATTCAATTTAATGTAATCAAAATTATCCATTTTGCACTACATAATGTTTTCTATCTCTTGTTTAGTCAAAAATTACTCCCTTCTCCATAAATCTCATAAATACACTATTCTTTGATCCACAAATCTGTTTATAGTATAAATCTTTATACCTCAATCATGTACCCATTTGAATTTTATTCTTGGGTACATGTGTCAGGCTTTGGTCTATGCCTAGTTTACACCACACTGTCATTGAATTTTTCCAGCATTTTTTATCAAACAGTGAGTTCTTATCCCAGAAACTGGAATCCTTGGGTTTATCAAACAATAGATCGCTATACTCATTATCTGCTGTGTCTTGAGTACTTAATCCATTTCACAGCTCTTAGCCACTACCAAATGATTTGAATAATTGATGCTTTATAATAAAATTTGAGATTGGTCAGAGCTAGGGCACCTTCCCTAGCTGTTCTTTTCATTAGTTCCCTTGATATTCTGGACTTCTGTTCTTCCAGATAAATTTTGTTATTATTTTTTCAAGCTCTACAAAACAATTACCTGATACTTTGATTGGTATGGCAATGAATAAGTAAATTTAATTAGAATTGTCATTTTTATTATAGTGACTCTTCCCACCCCAGAAGAAATGACGTGTTTTTTTTTTTCTGCTTGCTTAGATCTGATTTTATTTGTGTGAAAAGTGTTTTGTAATTGTGTTCATATAGTTTCTGAGTTTGTTTTGGCTGGTAGAATCCCAGATATTTAATAGTGTCTACTGTAGCTCTTGCTATCTCTTGCTGTTGGGCTTTGTTAGTAATACATGTAAATGCAGATGATTTATCTTGGTTTATTTTGAAACCTGCAACTTTGCCAAAGTGGATCATTATTTCAAGTAGTTTTGTACTTGACTTTCAGGGATTCATTAAGTGTATCATCATATTATCTGGAAAGAGTGACAACTTAGTTTCTTCTTTACCTATTCTAATTGTTTCAATTTCTTTTTCTTCTCTTATTGCCACAGATCATATTTCTAGTACCATATCGAATAGTGGTGATAATGGACATATTTGTTTCACCAGTGATCTTATTAGAAACGCATCTATCTTATCTCCATTTTCTGTAATGCTTGCTGCAGGTTTAAGGTAGATATTGCTTATTATTTTATGTAAAGTTACATTTATTCCTATTCTTGCCAGTGTTTTCAATAGGAATGGCTGTGTATTTTGTCAAAATATTTGTCTGCATCCATTGAGGTAATCATACAGTTTCTGTTAGTTTCTTTTGTTGATATGTTCAATAATGCTACTAGTTTTCCTAATATTGAACCAAACCTGCATTCCAGTTATTGCTCCTACCTGATCGTAATGTATTAGTCTCGTGATAAGTTTCCATATTCTTTTTTCTAAAACCTTATTTAAAATTTTTGCATCTATATTCCTTAGAGAAATTCTTCTATAATTTTCTTTGTTTTATCTTTTCCTGGTTTAGGTATCAAAACCATATGTGTATCATAAAAAGAATTTGATAGGACTCCTTTTTCCCCAATTTTTCTAAATAGCCTACATAGTATTGGAATTAACTATTCTTTAAATATTTGATAGAATTCACTTGTAAATCCATGCAGTCCTGGAGTGTTTTTCCTGGGGAGTTCATTGATGACTTGTTCAATTTCTTTTTCTGAGATAGTGTTATTTAAGTAATCAACTTCCTCTTCGGTTAATCTGTGCAAATTCTGTTTTTTTTTTAAATATTCATCCATCTCATTTTCATTGCTGAATTTATGGGCATACAGCTGGGCAAAGTAATTTCTAATTATTGTATTAATTTACTCCTGTTTGGAGGTAAGTTCACCCTTTTCATTTTTGACACTGGTAATTTTGTTTTCTTCTTCCTTTGTTTTAATAAAAGTGACCAAAAGTTTATCTATTTAATTTGTTTTTGCATAAAACTAAATCTTAGTTTTATTTATTAATTCAATAGCTTTATTAATTTCAATTTTATTATTCTCTCCTTTGGTTTTTGGTATTTCTAATTTGGTATTTAGTTGGGCATTTTCAATTTTTTTCTGTTTTGAGATTTTTCAGTTGCATGCCCATTGATCTCCTCTTTCTCTATTTTATTCATGTAGGCATTCAAAGATATAAAACTTCCCCTAAGAACTGATTTTGCAGTATCCCATAAGATTTGGTAGGTTGTCTCATTATTGTCATCTCTTGAAAGAAGTTGTTGATTGTTTCTATATTTTTTTTTTTTGTTTTACCCACTCATTCTTTTGGATGGGATTGTTTCATTTCCAATTAGTTTTTGGTTTCTATTTACATGACGTTTCATTACCTATAAGTTTTATTGCATTATTTTCTGAGAAGGATGCATTGACTATCTCTGCCTTTCTGCACTTGATTGTGAGATTTTTTTATACCTTTTTACATGGGCAACTTTTGTATCTGTGTCATGTACAGCTGAGAAAAATATATATTCCTTTCTACCGCTATTCAGTTTTCTCCACATATCTATCACATCTACCTTATCTAGAGTTGTATTCCCCTTCTTAACTTCTTTCTTGTTTATTTTAAGGTTAGATTTATCAAGTTCAGAGAGGGGAAGGTTGAGGCCCCCCACTAGTACAGTTTTGTTGTCTATTTCATCCTGTAACTTTCTTAAATTCTCCTCTAAGAATCTGGATGGTATACTACTTGGAGCATATATATTTAGTAATTAAATTGCTTTGTTGCCTATGGTGCCTATTAGCAGGATATAGATTCCTTCCTTATATCTTTTAGATCTAGTTCTGCTTTTTCTAAGATTAGGATTGCTAACCCTGCTTTTATACATGAGCTGAAGCACAAAATGTTCTGCTCCAACCTTTGCCCTTTTCCCTGCGTGTATGCCACCGTTTCAAATGTGTTTCTTGTAAGCAACATATTGTTGGATTATGTTTTTTTTTAATCTATTCTACTATTTCCATTTTATGGGAGAGTTCATCCCACCACATTCACCTTTGTGATTACTGTATATGTCTTTTCCTCCATCCTCTTTCCCACCATTAGTGCTTTCAGTTCTCCCTTCTCCCTTCCCCTCCACCGTATAGTTTAAATTATTGACCACCACCTCCCCTAGTCTTCCCTTCTTTCAGTCCTTTTGCCTTTTACTCCCCTTTACCCTTACCTCTTCTTCCCTCCCTTTTAGCCCCCTCCCTTTTTGGTATTTTTCACTTGCTACTGTCTTTTAATTCTTTAGATTCTGTTTGACTGATTTTTGATGTCTTAAAGAGTCATTAGCTTCTTCTGGCCCAATTCTGATTTTTATTGAATTGTTTTCTTCAGTTAACCTCTGCATCTCCTTTTCCATATGTCCAATCATTCCTTTTAAGGAGTTATTTTCTCCAGTTAGTTTTTGTACTTCCTTTTCCATTTGTCCAGTTTTCTCAGTTAGGTTTTGTGTTTCCTTTTGTTTTTGTCCAGTAATCCTTTCTAATGAGCTGCTCTGTTCAGTGAATTCTTTTCTCATGCTTTTAAAATCATTGGCCTGTTTTTTTTTTCTGTTTCTCTAATTTGACTTTTAGAATCCTTCCTCAGGTCTTCCAAGAATGCTCTTCTTTCTTGTGCCCAGTTCATAATCCTTTCTGAAGTTTCAGATAGGAGTACAATGTCATTGCTGAACTCTTTGATATTCATATTTTGGTCCTTGTCCCCGTATAAAGTTTCTATGGTGTTTTCTACCCTGTTTTGCTTCTTATTTATGATAAAGATGGTTTGGTTCTTTCAACTAGAAGCTAAAGTGCTGCTACTTAACTGCTGAGTAATGAGTAAAGTTGGTGGTTGTGAGAAAGCAGAGGCCAGGTGAAGTCTTTTGGTGTTTCCCCAGATTTACTCTGTAGCTAACTTGTTAAGTGTGAGAGAGGTGTGGTCTGGCCACAGGAGGTCTCCTCAGCTGAGCTAGAGCATATACAAGCTGAGTAGTTGGTGATCCTGCCTGCCCTAGTATCTTCTCATTTTCCCTGGGTTGCTGAGGCACTCTTGGGATCCTGGTGTTGACCTTTGCTGGGCTCCACACCCATCCACTACGGTTCACTGAGGTGGTGCTGAGGTGGGACAGCTTTGGTTCTGCACTGCTCCCTACTGCGATAGCAAGAGTGATCCTCCTTATTCATTTTCCTAGCCTCATGTGCCGTGAGAGTGTTTGCCCCCTCTGCTGATCCAGGATTTTTCTAGGGAAATAGTTTATTGTTTTTTCAAGGTCAACGGGGGGAGGGGGAGAGAGTACTTACCAATCACTCTGCCATTTTGGCTCCCAGAAGTTCATGTATATGACTTACAAACATTTAATCCTCAGACTGATTATCTAGGAGCAGTCACTGCAGTTACCTGGGATTCCATGGATCTCATTTACTCGATTCTGCTGGATTCCTGTCTTGGGATTATATGCCTAAGGTTCTGCAGAGCAGCAGGTGCCTCAGATGGTCTGGGTCTTACTGCTTGGCCTTACTGTCCTAGGGACGCAATGCACTCTGAGCTTCTTACCTCTGTAGAATTTCCATCGACCTTCCAGTCTGTACTGGGCTGTGAATCTGCTGCAGTCTGTCTCCTATTAGATTTGGACATTCCAAAATTTGGTCAGATTCTCTTTTTAGAGGTATCTGAAGGAGTTTGTCCAAGAGCTTAGGTGAGTAGCTGCTCTCACTCCACCATCTTGGCTACCAAAACTCAAAATCCTGTAAAGATCAATGCTAAACTTTTAAATAAAATATTATTTAAATTAAAATTAAAATATAAAATTAAATATATATTAAGTATAAATTAAAATATATATGAAAATTAAAATAGAAAATTAAATTATTAATTAAAATATAAAAATAAATGTATATAAATTAAAATTAGATTAAATATAAAATTAAAATATAAAAAAACACAGGCTTTGGGGTTCCAGCATGAATCCTTGCTCTACTGGCATAACGATGGTAATTAAAACTACCTCAACCATGGACAAAGAACAAAAGTCTCATATGAAGATGCAACCCTTTTCCTGAACTCACCTCTCACAGAGACAGTTGTGTGTGTGTGTGTGTGTGTGTGTGTGTGTGTGTGTGTGTGTGTGTGTGTGTATATATATACAAAACTGTCTATATATTAGTATGTGTGTGTGTAATTATGGATACTTTAAAAGTTAGATAAGAAGAAAATAGAATATTTTAAAATACTCATTGTGGTAGACATTTCAAAATGATAGCTGAGAAAATGGCTCCATATGAAATTGTTCTATTTATTAAGTTAAGTGGAATCATGTTTTACTTCTGATCCATGGAAGATCATGAAGAATCTGTGAAGAAGAAAGAAAAGAAAAAGGTGACAATAAATATTTTCCTTCTGGGAACCATTTTAATGTAGTGTTATTAAGAAATTTTAGTAAATGGATCACATGAAGAAAATGAGAGAAATGGATAAGTACTCTGTATTTTGTTTTTCCCATGAGATATTTCACATTCTCTTCCATTTTTTCATTCTTTTGGTTTTGTTTGGTGATTTCTTGGTTTCTCGTAAAGTCATTAGACTCCATCTGTTCCATTCTAATTTTGACAGAACTATTCTCTTCAGTGAGCTTTTGAGCCTCTTTTTCCATTTGGCTCATTCTGCTTTTGAAAGCATTCTTCTCCTCATTGGCTTTTTGAACCTCTTTTGCCAGTTGAGTGAGCCTATTTTTCAAGGTGTTAATTTCCTCAGCATTTTTTTGGGTCTCCTCTACCAAGGTATTGACCCGTTTTTCATACTTTTCTTAGATCTCTCTCATTTCTCTTCCCAGTTTTTCCTCCACCTGTCTAACTTGCTTTTCAAAATCATTTTTGATCTCTTGCAAGGCCTGAGCCCACCCGACATCCCCCTGGGATGCCCTCCACGTCTTTCCCTGATGGCAAGAATATGTCCTCGTCCTCGCCATCAGATCCGAAGGTTGGGATCATTTGCATTTGTTGGAAAAAACTCTCTATAGTCTTATTTTTATTCCCTTTTCTAGGCATTTTCCCAGCCAGTTACTTGACTTCTGAAATTCCTTTCCACCCCTACCTGGATCCGCCCAGCTAGTGCTTGGCCTCTGAGATTCAAATTGGTGCTGGCCTTGGGGCAGAGCCGCCTCCCAGGCTGAGTTCCCTCGGGGGCTTTATGCAGAGACTTTCAGGAACGGAGCGGGAGGGGGCGGGGTGAGGGGCCCGCCTCCTAGGCTCAGTTCCGTCAGGGGCTTAATACGGAGGCCTTCAGTAATAGAGCGGGGTGGGGGCAGGGCCGTCTCCCAGGTTCAGCTCCCTCAGGTTGCAAAGACTTTCAGTAATGAAGATCCTGCCTGCTGCCGCTGCTGCCTCACCCTCCGCCCACTCCTCTGCCTCTGCCACTTCCTGCCCCCATCTCTGCTGCTGCCGCTTCCTCCCAAGGGGGCCCAAGTCATGGAGATGCTACGCTCCCCTCCCCTAGCCCAGCTTTCTCTCTCACTGACCTGTAGCTTCTGTGGGCGGAGGGACTTTCCCGGCTGCCGGGGCTTCCGCCAGGGCTTCCGTCTCTGAAGCCTGCTCGGGTCAGCTTCTCTGGGGCCGCAGCCAGGGCAGCGTTGGGGTGGGGTCCGCTTTCCGGGGCGCGACGGATCCCGGGGACGGCTCTCCAGGGCTCACTGGAACGGAAATCTCTTCCCCTATATTTATGCACCCCCTGCAGTGATTCAGAATTTATGGGGATCTCTTTTTACCTTAATTCTATGGGTTGTGGGTTCAGAGCTCATAAACGTGCATCCTTCTACTCCGCCATCTTGGCTCTGCCCCAGTACTCTGTATTTTGGAAAACCAATTTCCTATGAATTTCTGAAGAGGAGACAACGTTAAAAAAGATAAGTCTTAAAGAAAAATAATAAGAAGATTCTTAAAAGACTTTAACCAATATCTAGAATGAACTGAATCAACTGAGTTGTGAGACAAGTGAAAAATTATTAACCACTTATATATTCAGATTTTGTGGTGATTTTCACTGTGACATCTATCATTGCCAAAAGTGTGAACCAATATATCTGTCCTTGTGTTAATATGATCAGTAATTTTAACATTTATTTAACTATGGAAAGTACAAATAATTATTACTGAGAGAGAAATAGTCTCCATGCACTTAATCATTATTTAACTACCTCAAACTGAGGTAGCGGCTTGAGCTAATTTATTAATGTAAAATATTACAAATTGATTTTTGTTGCTCAATTGTTTCAGTCACGTGTGACTATTCATGACTCCTCTCAGGTTTTTCTTGGCAAAAATGCTTGTGTGTCTTACCATTTCCTTCCCTAATTCATTGTGCACATGAGATAATTGAGGTGAAAATTACATGAGTTCTCCAAGGTCACACAGTTAAATGTTTGAGGCCAGATTTGAACTCAAATCTTCATGACTCAAGGACTACCATGCTGTTCATGGTGCCTCTTGGCTGCCGAATTTATTAATGATAAATAAATTATCAAGACATGTGTTTAGATGTAAGTAAATTTCAGGAAGATAAAATTAACTATATATTATCAGTCAAGTAGCAGGCTGATGTTGGGTGATATGGAAGTGAGGCTGGTCAAATCCACATATTGCTACATGTGAAATTTACTGAAATTTTTTTCCAAACTATTATAGAAAAAGAATGGAAATAAGACTACCAACATATGCAAAAATGGCATCCGTCTTGTTCAGCTGATTTATAAAACCATGAAGTTTAGTCGACAAAAAAAAAATATTAAACTGAAGAGTTGGGAAAAAGAGAGACAGTAAACAGAAGGAAATAAATGATCTGTTTTCTAATTTCTAGAAATACATTTGACTTAGATCACTCTTAAACAACTTATAGACAGTATATCTGTATCTACAAATGCATTTTCCTGTGCTGCTTCCATGCTAATTGGAAACAGCTGTGAGTAGTATAACACTCTGACATGGCCCCTGATTGGTGTTATTCTGCAGCTAGAATTAGATCCTGCCAGAACATATATTTTTCTTTTTGGCTCCTCCAGAATTATGTTAGAGATAACGTACACAGAAGAAAAACCAAATAAATTGAATATTTGTAAAAATAAAGCAAATCTGATGTAGAATATGATGTTATCTATGTACTAACTTGAGGTAGAATCATGGAATAAATATTGAGTAAGGATTAAAAAGGACAGAAAAATGAATGGTGTAGTTATGGAATTATAGATTGCCCATCAAGTTCCTGACATAGATAATACTTTTCTAGCCTCTACTTCAAAGCTAGTAGAGGCTAGATATTGTAGTAATTAAAAAAACAAACTTCAACTATGCAGAAATAACACAGACTTGTAGTTCTTCTAAAATCAGTGTTCTTGATAATTACTGCCTTGTCTTAATATTTTTTTCTCTTAGGTGGTAGTCTTCTAGGATTATTAGACTGGTAGTGTAGATAAATGCCTGCAGACATAGAAATATCTGAATCTCATCATAGCATTTAACTATTTCATGATATCATTTGAGCAAATGTAAACATTTAAGGGCATTTGCAGAAAGTTGGATAATTATTTTCAAAGCCTGTTGAAGAAGCATCTAATAGTGACTCTTAGGACTGGTCTTGGCTTTGTCTTTCCCTCCATTAATCCTTGTCTTATTCATGTTTTTTCAAGTAGACGAATACAGATAATGTGAACTTAATAAGATAGTAGATAATATAAATCTGGAATTTCTAAGCATTTTATCTATGTAACATTGTAGTAGTTTCCTTTACTGGAAATGTTTTGGGATTTGTCAAATGATGTCTTGAATATTTTAGAAAGAATACTTGATTTGGTGTTAAATTGTGTTCATTTTATCTCACTTTAAATTTCACTAAGTTTACATCAAGTTCAAGGCTGCATATAGGGTTTTCACTGAAGAAATCAGCATAATGTTAAAATGTAATTATTACAGTGAGCATAATGCTGCACAATGATTACACAGTTATAATCTATTATACATTTGCTAAGTTTTTCAATGGGGTTTTATGAAATAATTCAATTTATTTGACTACCTGATGAACAAAGGCAGACTTCAACCACTGTTTCAGCAAATATTTTAAAGAAACTGGTAAGTGACACAAGATTCCAAAGACTGTCACTGATTACATGAATAAAAACTTTTTGGTAGGTTTGGTAGGGTAAGTAAATGCCTACAGACACAGAAATATCTGAATTTCATCATGGCATTTAACTAACTCTTTTATGCTATCATTTGGGCAAATAAGAAAAGAAAAATAAGGATGCTAATGGTGGCTGTTTGTTGACACTCAACTTTAATCCTGAAAATAAAGAAAAGATGAGGAAAAAAAGGAAGTCAATAGCCAAAGGAAAAATAGACATATATGGAAAATTTTAGATTTTTTAAATCTTTAAGCCTGTATGCTACAAAAATGAAGCCACCAGAATCATTGATTATCTGATGCCAATATGAGGGTGTGTGCCTGTGCTTTGACACAGTCACAAGGATTAAATTTATTTCCTTAAGTTTTTCATGGTCCCTTGATTCAGAGAGAGAGAGAGAGATTTTGTGCTTGGTCTTATATTTTTCAGTGCTTAAGTGTGTGAGTTCCCATTAGAAAAATAAAGATGCCCCAAGGCCACTGGCTCCTGTTTTCCAGGCAAAAGAGAAGAACATGATGGCTAATGCATGTGAGCAAGTGACCTTACCCAGTGAAGTGGCATGACAACACCAAGGGAATAATGAGAACATAGACTGGGTTACTTGGGGATGAGATTATTTGTCATATATATATATATATATATATATATATATATATATATATATATATATATATATATGTTCTATATAATAACATATGTTCTTATTGAAAATAGTTTGAGTTATCTTAAACATAACCCCGGTTACACATAAAACATTGTTTTAAAACCACCAATTCTTACATTTAAGATTGTGAAGAGGAAAGTAGTGTGACAGTGGATTTTCACAGGGAATTATATTTCCTCCAATATCTTACACTTTGAACTTCTGCTTTCTAATATCATACTATCATAACACGATCAGTTTTTTTTTAAACTGGAAGGGATATCATAAACCATCGCTGAATCTTCTTGTCTTTCAGATTTAAAACTTATCAGGAGAGATGATATTACTTGCTGAAGGTCAACTTTCAAGGTTGTCCAATCTCTCACCCTTAGTAAAACTACTATTACACCCATTTTGTGACTTATTTTCCTTAATCTGCAATCCTTGGTCTTTTTTATTCTCTTTTATTCTGGATCTCTCTTTTACCATCACACTTAGCCTTGATCCAATCACTTTAAAATTTCTTTTTCATTTCTTTAAACATCCCTCATCCTACCTGACCTTTAGTAATTCCACTATGTTTAGCCTCCATTATGAGATTTGTCTTCCCCTATTTCTATACTTCAATTTAGAAATTCATGTAACTAAATTTATTTCATGAAAGACAAATTTATCATATGTAAACTCAATAGATTACCACATTTTATTCACAGAATGATGCATCTCATATATCTAATCATCTCTATGGAATTCCTCATCTATTCTGGTTATCCCAAGTTTGCTCAGGACATTCTTCATTTCACTGACACTTTTGAAAAGCATATGCCTCCCCATTTGACACCTCCCTTTACAACACTAATGAGAAAATTGTTCAACAAAATCTTCATGGTGATTTTTTCTACTGAGGAATTTATGTACTGAGGATACATTATTGAAGGGGAGCTTTTAAATTTGTTTTTGTTCTATAATTCAAATAATTTTCTTCCATGTACATTAAACAGTAAACACTATTACATCTTGTATCATGAAAAACTCCCAGGAAGTTATGTCACTTCTAAGATATGCTTTCTGTATTAAAAACAAAACATGTATAGAGAGGGCAAAATTAGATGTATAGTAATCACTGAAACTCTACTGATTTGAGGGGTGTAGGGGATAACTATATTATTTGTGATTTTAATCTATAACCATTTTAAAAATATTGGCTTTACATTTCACATAGGGAAAAACTTATAGATGAAGAACACCTATTGTTCAGACTATATGATGGTGGATGCATAGTTCATTAAGTTAGCCTCTTGGTACACTTGTCTTCTATATACACCATAGAAGGACAATCAGTTTCATAAGAAGTGATATCCAATATATCCTTCTTGTAATGTATAATCAGCAAATGAAATGGGGGATTTTATGTTTGGAAATGTAAACTCATAACCCAACTTATGATTTGAAAAACTATGTACAGTTTTGTTGATAAGAAATTTTCATTCAGGAATGAATAAAGAAAAGAAAAATACATCACAATCTTATAGAAGAAATTATTTTGAAGAGGAAAGAGCACAGTAAGGACTCTCAACAGGAGAGATGAACATTTCTCATTCTTCTGAAAAAAGCTAAAAAAACCTAAGTTTAAAAGTATTTAATAACAGTTAATTGAGACATATAAAGACAACAGAATATTTGAATCATCTACAAATTGTTTTTTGAGGATAAGTAAAGGAATTTGAGACTTTATATAAAATTATTGATTCAATTAAATGGAAGAGTTCTAATTACTGTACACACACACACACACACACACACACACACACACACACATTTACTTACATTGCCATATTGCCATCCTGGGTTCGGTTGTATTGTTTTGCTGAGATCACGATAATTTGCAATGATCATCACTGATCTCAGACTCCTGAAGCACACAATGTTGACTAATTGAAAGTTTGGGCCATTTTTAGTTATTCAGACTTAGAGAAGAAAAGAGAAACAAAACTCTATTCTTTCTTAAATTAAAGAATTCCATTAGAACAATTAATATTTGCATCTTGGAAGTCACGTGAAATGGAGAAATTTCAGCTTCGTTGATATCTCATTGGTCTCCATGTGTTCATGCAGACACATTCGCTGAAATACAGAACAGTGTGTATTTTAAAAGATTAAATATAACAAATAGAAATAAAATGAGAAAACACATAAAGAATACCAAGTAAACATAATTCAAGGGTTTACAACTATTTTAAAGTTATCCATTCGAATATATGAAGTTAGTAATCACAGTTTAACCAGACAATAACCACTTAGCAAAGTTTTAATACTCTAAATACCTGAAAGTTCACTAGAGCTATTAGAAGAGGAAAATATTTATCATAGTGTAAATAATTATAACACTTTAATGTAAGAGGTTAATGAAGGAGAAGGAAAGTTTTAGACATAATTAAGGTATGAAGAAAGTGAGTTATATTAAGGCAGTAAGCTTTCTCTAAAGGATGTGACAATATTTAGAATATTAAAAAAAATAAAAGGAGACAAGAAGGAACATTTCTACCATAATAATGATAACTAGTATTAGCATATTACTTTTAGATTGGTGAAGCACTTCACATATACTATCTCACTTCATAATTCCAACACTTTAATGAGGTAGGTACTATATTTGTTACTTCCCCTATTTTGTAGACCAGGAGGTGTAAGTAACTTGTTCAAGGTTATGCACATTATCAAAGACAAGATTCAAAGTCATGTCTTTCTGATGCTAAATCTAGAATTATATTCATGATACATTGCTTTCTTATTCTAAATACTATTTTCTTCTAGAAGGGTGTGCTGAAGTCAGCTTGAATTAGTTCAATAGATTTGATAGTTAAATTTTCAAGTTGAACATTTTTGCCTCAGGAATTGACAAACACTACAAATCTGTGCTTGATTCACTGTTTTGTTGAATGCCTAGACATAAAGAACGATGAAGAAAATGTTAATAATGCAGGTTAAACTTAAATGTATTTCCTACATACTTCTTTTCAGACACAGCTGTTAAAAATTTAGCAGCACATCACTGTCATTGACACAAATAATATTAGTAAGGTTATGAAGAAATAACTATTAAGTAACAGAGAATTTTCTCATTCTAAAATAATAATTAAAAAAGACAACTGTATCTTAAGTCATGGCTTCTCTCTATCATCTCTACTAACAAAATTTGACTTTCTCAAGTCAATCTCTATAAATCCAATTTCTTTAGCACTTAAAAAAGTCACTTCGATGTGTGTGTATTTAGTTATGTGCATGTGTGTGTACATACACGTACACATAAAGATTTTATTATATATTCAAATATTTTATTACAATATGTAATATATAGTATGTGTATGTGTATATATAAATGCACATATACACATATTATACACATGCACACATACACACATAGATTTTATTGCATATACATGGGTTTTATTATATAGTCAAGATGTGTGCATGTAATCATACATACACACATATATATACACATATACATGGATACATGCATATATACATGTTTTCATACATATATGAATATCTCAGGAATCATGTAGGACTAGTCCAACCCATACCTAAAACTTTGCTTTTTCTATTTTTTGTTTGTTTACTTGTTTATTTGTTGGGAATTGGAGAGAGGACCATACCTTGGATTTTATCAATGTAGGAAACTTTTGACTAAAATCTACATCTACACAGAAGCAGAATCAAAGTGGCTGAGTAAAGGAAGGGACTCCTCTGAGCTCTCACCCAAACCTCTTGAAATACCTTTAAAAATTACTCTGAACAAATTCTAGAGCAGTAGAATTTTTGTAAAGGCAGAATGAAACAAATTTTCAGCCCAAGACAAATTGAAAGGAGGGTAGAAAAGGTCGTTTGCATCAGGGTGAGAGAGAAACACGGCCCTGCACAGGCTGTACCAGTACACAGTACACTTCAGCAAACCCAGAACAGGGCTCAGGGTGGCTGAACCACTGGCAGCAATGACAGTTTCCAGATTTCTCAACCCACAGATTCCAAAACCAACTTAGAAGATTAGTAGAAAAGGTCTGTCCCACTTAGGTGAGAGTGAGGCAGAATTTAGCACGGTGATGCCAGCACAGCCCCTGCCAAACAAACCAGAAGCATACCTTGAGAATGAATGAATCAACACGGGCAACAGCTGTTCTGGGGTTCTCAGTTCACAGACTACAAATGGTTAAGAGGTTTAACAAATGGTAAGAAGCAGATTACAAGGGTCTTCTCTAGCACTGAAGCAGCATTCTGTTGCTTTCCCCATAGTCAGGTGTGAGCTGCAGTCCTGGCTGGCTGTCTCAGTGAAAAGAGGAACACTAACACAGCAGAGCTTGGGGCCAAAGGTGAGGTGGGACCCTCCTTACAATTCCAGGGCAGAAAAAAGTGCTTGTGGTACCTCCCTGACCAAAGCACAGGGCAGGAAAGTAGTAAACACCTCTCCTTTGATCATATTACCTTAGAAGAACTGAAAACTTATAGGTCCTTGGAAGCATTTCTGAAAAAACCTGCACAAAACCCCTGAAGCTTGGGGCAATGTGTCCTCCATTCTGGAAGTGGAACCCTATTTTAACAAATAGTTAAAATTCAAGTAGGCTGGGGAAATAAGCTAAATGGGGGAAATATTCCGACTACAGAAAGCTGTTATGATGACAAGGACGATCAAAACACATACCTGGAGGAAGAAAGCAAAGTCAAAGCTCCTACATCTAAAACCTCCAAGATGAAGTGCTCTCGGGCCACGGAAGAGCCCATAAAGAATTCTGCAAGTGTACTAAGAGAGGCAGAGGAAAAATTAGAAAGAGAAATGATAATGATCCAAGAAAATCATGGGAAAAGAGTCAACAGCTTGGTAAAGGAGACACAACAAATACAGAAGAAAATGCCACCTTGAAAAGCAGACTAGGCCAAATGGAAAAAGAAGTCCAAAGGACAAAGAGAAGAAGAATGATTTTAAAAGCAGAACTGGCCAAATGTTCTACTTAAGAAGCAGAAGGTCCAAACATACACTGAAGGGAATAACTGCTTAAAAACCAGAAAGAAGTCAGCCTCCCTTTATCTTGTTAATATATCACAAGAGACTTCATCAGTTCACATAAGGAAAGCAGCTATGCCATGTCTATAAAATTCCTCTAACCTATTGGTCTAAAAACATCAGCCAGGGGATGGGGGGAGGAGGAGAGTAGGACTCTGAGTAAGGTATATGATGGTCTCATTTGGGATGCTTCTCACCCCTTCATTCCCAAGTGGTCACAACTCATGGCTTTAATAATCCAGACCCAGAATCTTTAATTCATTGATGGTTGCTAATTACTTGCCTATCACCTCTTAACATTATTTGTGGTAGTCTATTTGACAGTTTTACTTGTTTCTTCCCATTCTGGAGGTTATTTATTTCTTTTAAGAAACAAGCAAATGTTTCTGTGATCTTATAAATTCGGAAGTTCTCTTCAATAATAAAGACCACAAACCATCCCTGCCCGTCCATCCTATGGAATTATTGTCAATATCCTTTCATTATTCAAGTGGAGTGAGAGAAGAAAAATCATCTTCTGGAGTCTTCTCTTTCTTCTGAAATTGTGAGGATATCAGAGGAATATAATAGTTATAGTCCTGTCATCCCTTGCTCCCATCATATGAGTAGTCCATATTATCTTCCTATTATACAATAATCTCTTGAAGATATCTTCTTACTGTAGTTTTTTTCTTGGAAATTTCTTATTGATTGCATATTGTAATCTAATGGAAACTAATCTTCACTTATTTATTGCCCTCATTTTAAAATGCATTTTACTCTGCAGTGACTTTTGACAATGTTTGAAAAGCAAAAAGAAAATAGAAATTTTATAGGTATGGTTTGTATCTATCATCCATTATTATCTTGCCCTGGAGCTAAAACAGAGGTCTTAATCATTTTCTCTTTTGTTCTGTTAAAAAACACTTTCAACTTTCCTTCTGGTTCTCATATCTACCATTGTGTTCCCATAAAATTAAAAGCAATATTTACACAAATTTTTGAAATTTTTGTAATACTTTTATGTACCTTATTGTGTTCTCATAAAATTTAAAACTATATTTTCACAGTTTATTTGCAATTGGTTTGGAATACTTTGTACACCTTATTAAAACATCTTGTCATCTTACTAAAAGCTTTATAATATTGTATGTGTCCATTCCTTTTTTCTTAATAGTTTATTGTGAAACTGATGGACATAAATAAGGATAAACATTTCAAGATATAATAAAGAGAAAAATGGATTGTATAGAAAATTATGACTGTATGTATAAATTTATTTGCTATTTGTATAGTAAATCTAGCATGAATGTTTATGCATCTTACTTTTATGTCTTACCTTTTGAGCTTGCTCTCTTTTGTAAATTTTTGGAATATCTCAATGCCATTTTTTACATCTATCAGAACTCATCAATGTTGCCTTCCTCCTCCAACTCTATCAAAAATTCCTTCAATAGATGTCCTCCTTGCAACAACATAGGAAACCAACATACTTCACATTCTACCAGGGTCTGAAAATATGTCTCATTCTATATCTCTACTCCATCATATTTTTAACAACCAGTGGAAGGAATGATTCATCATTACACATCTGAACTCATGACTAATAACTGAAGTAATCAAAGTTCCTAAGATTTTCAAAGTTGTTTTCCTTTACATTATTATAGTCATAGAAATTATTCTCTGGTTTTACTTACTTCACTCTAAATCAATTTATATAAGTTATACGTATGATCTGATCTTCAGTTCAGTTATATTCCTACATTATAATTTGCTCAGTCTTTCTCAAATTGATGCATATCCACTTATTTTTATTTCCTTGCTATAATTCTGAAAAGTTGTAATAACTATTTTTGTACATACGGGTTCTTTATGTATTATGACTTTGACCTCTTTGGGGTATGTGCTTAGTAATGCTTAATAGAGCATAATGACATTCATCATTTGGTGATTTGGAAGGGGGGGATTTCCTAATTTTCTTTCTAAATGGTTACACCAATTCACAGTTTTACCAAAAATGTATTTGTGATTCTGTCTCCTTATAATCCTTTCAACAATTTTCTTTTTCTAGCATCTTTAAAAACTGACAGGTTTATGGTAGAACCTGAAGTATGTCTTATTTTGCATTTGTTTTATTAGTATTTGGAAAATTTTCTTGAACTTGTTGAACATTTGAATTCCCTCATTTGAGAAATGACTATTCATATCCTTGACATTTTATTTATTGGGGAATGGCTCTATCAACCTAACTTTAAACAGCTTCTTGTGAGACAATGTCAGAGAAGTCAAAAATCTTACAGTGTTCAAGCTAGAGTACATAGATTTGCCAATAATATCATATTGACTACTTTTTCCAGTTCTATCATAAATGTGATTGTCTGAAACCACTCAAAGTCACAAATAAAAACAGCAGAACATTGTCCTCTTTAAAAGTTTTAAAAGAGTTTGATTAAAATATATAAATGGGAAGAATCATTTGCAATTATAAATCTCAGAAGATAAAATACTAGTAAGATTATTAAAAGACAAAATAATGGGTGCTAAAATGTCCTATATAGCACCAATACAGGGCATATATTTATATACTCATCACCAAAATTTTCTCTTAATTAATGATTTTTCTCTTCACACAAAAAAATGTATTTTAATGTTTATAACATACATGAAATGGGAAAAGAGATTTTCAAAATTTTACTCAAAGCATTTATTGATACATCTATTTTTCAAATGGAAATTTAACGGCATTCTCTTTTTCAGAAATCCTATAATTGCTTTAATCCTAGAAATCCCAAACATTCCCCAAAAGAAAGAAGGTAAACATTGAGATGAACCATAAGACTAATATTGGCAGGTATGGCCAAAAGCAATTATAACCAAAGAGGTTTTTCCCTTCTCACAATAATGTGATAGTTGCTTTCAATTTTCCTTGTTGTCATTTCAATTTTTAACACTTTCATTTGTTGTGTATATGTGTATATATGAGTTTTCTGCATTTGAAGTCATTTAAAAACATATCACATAACTAATTACTAACATTAATAGTAAAGTTTAAATAATGTCCAGTGAAATGGGAAACAAAAAGAGTCTGCTTTTTAGGTTGTTTTTAAGTGCTGTCAATCCTTCAACATTTACTGAAAACATTTGTTAAATGTGGAGCACTACCAGAATCTACACAACTGCCTTCTTCCTTTTGCCTTCTCAAATTTTGCAGGCTACCCCCAACCTAAACTTGTCCTGTCAGAAAGCATATTGACCTCCTTCTTTATTGAGAAGATTGCAACTGCGCTTTTTTAACTTCTTTTTGCCCCCTCTACTCCACTCTTCATTTTTTTCTGTTTATCTTTTTTTCTCTTATTTTTCTCCAGTCTCAGACAATGAGGTGGATTAGTTCTTTATCAAAGTTAAATCCTGCAGTAATTTTTAATTTAATACATTATTTTTAAAATACTTTATTCCATTTGTTGACATACTTAAAATATTTCATTTATGCCATTGTACTTTGTACCATCTTTTTTCAATATATAACTCCCTGCCAATAAACCTATAACAAACAAAATAACTAAATGCTCTCTCTCTTCTCTTTCTCTGTCTCTCCTCATATGTTTACACACATACATATATACATATAACTACAGACACAAGTCAGGAAGTCAATAAAATTTATTAATTTCTTCCTATGTACCATAAGTGGTGCTAAGTACTGGGGATAAAAAGACAGGAAAAAAACAACCTCTTTGCTCTCAAGGAACTTATTCTAAATGTAATACCTTACTTTTATAATCCCCTTCTCCCTACAAAGAAAACAAGTTATATTTTGTTTTGACACAATAGATTCCAGCAAGTATTGTCCTGTGAAAATGTATTATCCCAAATTAGTTATTCCACACCAATTCAGAATATGAGTATGGCTAAGGTAAAATACTTCCTTCTTTTTTGTTGTCTGTGGATTAGTAGCAGAAGAAAAGGGTCTCTAACGTTACCGACATGACCTTAACTGTGACTGCTATATTTGACTTGTACTTCGCTTTTTTTCATAGTTCACTTTATTAACACTAAAGTAATCATTCTGTATATTGTGATGTTGGCTCTATTTTATTTAATTTGTATCATCACATCACACTAGCTACCCGAGTTTTTCACATGAATTCATATATCATTTCCCATGATGCCACAATATCATAGATTCTTATGCTTCAGTTTATTCAACCATCTCCCATCAGTGCTTTTTCTTGCTTGACTCTACAAGAGAAGGACTCTTTAACTTCTTCCCCACCGTGTATCAGTCTGTGTAGTCCCAGGAAACAGGACAGGGGCGCTTGGCACTTTCACTTGTGATATTTCATTATAAGTACAGAAAGTGGAGTGGGAACCATGGGGATATGTTATATATGAATGTAAGCCAGATCTTGTAACTAACCTAACAGTAAAGCCCTGAGATTTATGGGTGTTGAAAGAAATCCAGGAGAAAGAAGTATTGCTGACTTTGGGTTCAGACGTTGTGAGAACAATAATATAAAGGAAGTTAACTAAACTGTCCAGCTAATTCTCTTCCCATCTTGGGTTAGATATGATATATGTGGGAAATCATGAGGAAATGTTTTTATATTTGTCCTTGTTAATTATTAGAAGTAAACATAATTTGACATAGTAATCTCATGTCAAAGAGGTAAATGGAACTTGAGTGATAGTTACAGTGCCCCCCAAAAGTGTGGAACACAATCAGTTAAGGTCAAATACAATGGTAGAGAAGAGAAAATCCACTTTTTTAGTGTTCTATTGAACTCTAGGGTATGAGGGAGACAGGATAAAATGCAATAGACCTGATCCCATATTAAAGAGCTAAACTCCTATTCTTTCAAGACTCAATTTGGGTATCACTTCCTACTCAAATTTACCTCTAAATTCCTTAAACTAAAATTCTTCCATCAAACTTCCTCATTTGTTGTGTATATGTGTATATATGAGTTTTCTGTATTTTGCAGTAATTTAAAAACATATCCCATCACTAATTACTAACATTAATAGCAAAGTTTAAATAATGTCCAGTGAAATGGGAAACAAAAAGAGTCTGCTTTTTAGGTTGTTTTTAAGTGTTGTCTCCCCATAAACGCACTGAGGCAACTGAGCCCTGTGAGACAGTCCTACCCCCACCCCTCCCGGAGAACATGAACTTAATCTCACACTGAATAGCATCCCCGTCCCCACTGAAAGCCCTTAGGCTGGGAAGCAGCATTTGAATCTCAGACCCCAAGCACTAGCTGGGCAGATATGAAGGTGAAGTGGGTGTGGAAAGGAATCTCAGAAGACAAGTAACTGGCAGGGAAAATGCCCAGAAAAAGGAAAAAAATATAAGAACATAGAAGGTTACTTTCTTGGTGAAGAGATATTTCCTTCTTTCCTTTCTGATGAGGAAGAACAATGCTTAGCATTAGGGAAAGACATAGAAGTCAAGGCTTCTGTACCCCAAACATCCAAAATACATATTCCATGGGCTCAGGCCATGGAAGAGCTCAAAAAGGATTTTGAAAATCAAGCTAGACAGGTGGAGGAAAAACTTGAAGAAAAATGAGAGAGATGCAAGAAAAATGGTTCAACACCTTGGTAAAGGAGGCCCAAAAAAATACTGAAGAAAATAACACCTTGAAAAATGGCTCACTCAACTGGCAAAAGAAGTTCAAAAAGCCAATGAGGAGAAGAGTGCTTTCAAAAGCAGAATTAGCCAAATGGGAAAGGAGGATCAAATGCTCACTGAAGTAAATAGTTCTTTCAAAATTAAAATGGAACAGAGGGAGGATAATGGCTTTCTGAGAAACCAAGAAATCACAAAACAAAACCAAAAGAATGAATAAATGGAACAGAATGTGAAATCTCTCATTGGAAAAAAAAACTGACCAGGAAAATAGATCCAGGAGAGATAATTTAAAAATTATGGGACTACTTGAAATCCATGATCAAAAAAGGGCCTAGACATCATCTTTCAAGAAATTATTAAGGGAAAACTGCCCTGATATTCTAGAAACAAAAGGAAAAATAAGTATTCAAGGAATCCACCAATCACTGCCTGAAGGACATCCAAAAAGAGAAACTCCTAGGAACATTGTGGTGAAATTCCAGAATTCCCAGGTCAAGGAGAAAATATTGCAAGCAGCTAGAAAGAAACAATTCCAGTATTGTGGAAATAAAATTAGGATAACACAATATTTAGCAGCTTCTACATTAAGGGATCGAAGGCTGTGGAATAGGATATTCCAGAAGTCAAAGGAACTAGGACTAAAACCAAGAATCACCTACCCAGCAAAACTGAACATAATACTTCAGGGAAAAAATGGTCTTTCAATGAAATAAACGACTTTCAAGCATTCTTGATGAAAAGACCAGAGCTGAAAAGAAAATTTGACTTTCAAATACAAGAATGAAAAGAAGCATGAAAAGGTAAACAGCAAAGAGAAGTCATAAGGGACTTACTAAAGTTGAACTGTTTAAATGCCTACATGGAAAGACAATATTTGTAACTCTTGAACTTTTCAGTATCTGGGTAGTTGGTGGGATTACACACACACACACACACACACACACACACATGAAAGCACACGCAAAGCCAGAGAGCAGAGAGTGAATTGAATAGGATGGGATGATATCTTTAAAAATGAAGTTGAGCAGTGAGAGAGAAATGTATTGGGAGAAGAGAGGGAGAAATGGAAAGGGGCAAGTATTCTCTCATGGAAGAGGGAGGCAGGAGACTTTTTAGTGGGGGGAAAAGAGGGGAAGTTTACTCTCATCACATTCGACTAAAAAAACAAAATGCAAACACTCTATCTTACAATACAGGAAAGAGGAGGATAAGGGGATAAGCAGGGTGGGGGTGGATAATGGAAGGGAGAGCAATGGGAGGAGGGAACAACTTGAAATCAACACTCTTGGGGAGGGACAGGATACAAAGAGAGAATAGAAGCAATGGGGGTCAGGATATGATGGAGGGAATTATAGTTAATCTTACACAACACATCTATTCTCAAAGTCATTTGCAAAACTACACAGATATGGTCTGTCTTGAATTGTCTGCCTTCCCAAAGGAAATGGGTGGGGAGGAAGGGATGGGGAGAAGTTGGAACTCAAAGCTTTAGGAACAACTCTTGAGTATTGTTCTTGTTACTAGAAAATAAGAAATACAGATAATGAGGAATATAATGTTATCTGGCCCTACAGTGCAAAAGGGAAGGTGGGGCCAAGGGAAGGGAAGGAGGATAGAAGAGAGGGCAGACTGGTGACAGTGGAAATTAGAATGCTCGGTGTATTGGGCTGGAGAGTGGGGACAAATGGGGAGAAAATTTGGAACCCAAAATTTTGTGGAAATGAATGTGAAAAGTTAAATAAAGAAATCTATTAAAATTAAAAAAAAAGAAATTTAGGCAAACAGAGTTACATGGTTTACCCATGGTCACATAGCTCGGAAATGTGTGAGGACAGATTAGAACTCTGAAACATGAGTCTTCCTGACTCTAGGCCTGCCACTTTTCCCACTGCTGCCACCTTGTTCAGAGAAGGCACTTAATATCTTTTTATTTGATTTATTCTGTTTAGATACATAACAGATTTTATCATGTGATTTGTTTCTGAAAGGCTTGATTACTAATAATGCTCTATCCTATACATGGTGGGATAATTTTTTGCCTTGCATAATTACCCTGTCAATGTAGGCCTCTTGTACGAGACTCATACTGAGTCAGCTGCAATGGTTTGAATAGGGGGAGGATAATTAATATCACTGCTAAGTGATCATTCCCAACATAACTTTGACAATGATTTCCTTTCTTTAAGGTAGATCAGGAAGCAATAGCTCAATTTTCCTGTTATAATTAGTTTTTGCAAAATCAAGGACCTTGTCTATTTGTAGGTTGGGCAGAACATGTGAGAGATACAGTATTTACATACGGGAACAGTGTCTAGATTTAAGAGGGAGTGAAATAGTTATTCACCTTAATTTAAGACATTCTTACTCATCCTTAGAGTGACCTGCTTTCTTCCCAGTCTTTCTCCCTCCTATACCAAATAAAAATAATTTAATAATTCTTCAAAATTGTACTAGACATAATTGTAAGAACATCTTGTAAAATAAACAATACTTAGATATTGAGAAGTTATATAATTTACAAAGTTCCCAGAATTAATCAGCAGCTGTGCTTATAGAAACCAGAGACCAGGTTTCCTAACAGAAGACTGGCAATACTCACCCTTTTTTGTGTTACTATTAGCTGTCATGATCTGAGCAAACAAATGGTCATGTTGCACAATGTCAATAGCACACAGCCTAATCTTTCTTTCTCTCTGAGAAGACTGTAAAAATACCAACACCTGTTGCGGAATTAACAAGAACTGAAGGACTTGCAGTAGGTAGTACCAATTGTGCCTCTTATTCTTGTCTTTTAAAAACCTGCCACTTCAGTGTGGAAATGGCTGGAGATTGTGACAGTGACTCGGTGTCAGAGGGAGTAAAACTAGTCATTGTGGCTCCATTGTGGTATGAAGGATTGTAATCATTTTCACAATTCATGGCAACATACATTGAAAAATTTCTCTCTCTCCCTCTCCCTCCCTCCCTCCCTCCCCCTCCCTCCCTCCCTCTCTCTCTCTCTCTCTCTCTCTCACACACACACACACATATTCACACACATAACCACACACACACACACACACACACACCAACAACTACACCAAAACACACATAATTTGAGAAACTCGAGAGCTAAAAACTGAATCCGGATGACACAAAAGGAATCCTTTATGACATAAATTTAAAGGTGGCACTAAATACATGTGTACTTAATTCTTTAAAAAAATTTTTAAAAAAGACATTTTGCTAAGCTGAAGCCTACTTGGCCCGCATGGGTGCTGGCCTTCCAATTTAAATAACCATTTTGAAAGAACATCCTTCTTGGTGGGAGCCAAGATGGTGGAGTAGAAGGAGAGGCCTACTCTAGTTCTCCCACTTATAGCCTATAAAATAACTGTAGGGGCAGAGCCAAGATGGCAGAGTGAGAGCAAGGAATCACCTAAGCTCTCAGATAAAACTCCTTCAGGTATCTCTGAAAGGAGAATCTGACCAAATTTTGGAGGTGCGGAATCCAGTGGGAGACAGATTGTGATGGGTTTGGATCCCAGGTTAGACAGGAAGGTCCACAGGAAGGATCTGTTCTGCGGGGGTGAGCCCACAGCACACAGTGCAGCATGACCAGCACAGTGGAGCAGAAGGGACTCGAGAAACCTGAGCGGTGGCCAGAACCAGAGAAGTGGCACCAAGGGTAAGAGACAAGCTGAACCGAGTCAGTGAGAGCTGCTGAGCACCAGATATCAGCACAGCAGCTCCTGAGACATTCAGCCTGAAGATCAAACTTCAGTAAGTCACCTACTTGAACTTCCAGGAGCCAGGATGGCAGAGTGATCAGTAAATGCTCTCTTCTCACCCCTTGATGACCATGAAAGAACCATAAAATATTTCCCCAGAAAAATCCTAGATCTTCAGGAATAGCAGAATATAGTCTCATAACACCTGAGGACAATAGTCTCATAACACCTGAGACGAGGAAAATAGCTAAGGGGGATTCCTGCCATGGTGGCAGAGGCAAACAGGAAGGACAGAGGACCCAGGGCAGAGAAAAATCGCACTAGACCCAGGCAAGCTTCATTACCAGGAGAGGAGCCCAGGAGGGGGTGGGAACAGGGCAGTAGCATCTAGGCGTGCCTCAGCTGTCCAGGGGAGTCAGAAAGACAATAAGGCAGCTGGGATTACGAGCCCCTGAGTTTGCCTTTGCCTTAGTTCAGCTGAGGAGATCTCCTATGACCAGACCAATCCTCCCCACACTTAACAAACTAAACCCAGGCTGATTGGGGAAACACCAAACAAAAACCTGCTTTTAGCTTTTTTCACACATCAGCTCAGCAAAAAGATCTCTAGCTTTTGACTGAAAGAACCAGAAGCCACAACACTCAATCAACATCATAAACAGAAAAAAGCAGAGGGCCGAAAGAAGCATAGAATCTTTATATGGGGATAATGACCAAAACACAAAATCCAAAGAGGTCAGAGCTCAGACTGTATTTCCTTCTGAAACTTCAGAAAGGACTATGAACTGCTCGCAAGCACAAGCAGCTCTCTTGGAACAGCTGAAGAAGGAAATAGAAGATAAACTGGCCAATGATTTTAAAATTTTGATGAAGGAACTCACTGATGAGAACGTCTATTTGAAAAGGAAAATTGAACAAATGGAAAAGGAAAATAACTCCCTAAAATGTCAAATGGAAAAGGAAACCAAAAACCTAACTGGAAAATTGGTCGAGTGGAAAAGGAAGTGCAAAAATTAACTGGAGAAAATAGCTCCTCAAAAGTAAAAACTGGACAGATGGAAAAGGAGTTGCAAAAGTTAATGGAAGAAAACGATTTGATAAAGATTAGAATTGGGCAAGCAGAAACGAATGACTCAACGAGACAGCAAGAATCAGTCAAACAAAATCTAAAGGATGAAAAGATAGAAGAAAATGTAAACTATTTAATTGGAAAAACAACTGACCTGGAAAATACATCCAGAAGAGCAAACTTAAGAATTATTGGACTGCCAGAAACCCATGATAGAGAAAAGAGCCTGGACAATATCTTCCAGGAAATCATCAAGGAAAACTACCCGGAAGGTCTAGATTCAGAGGACAAAATTGTCATGGAAAGAATCCACCCTTCCCCTCCTGAAAGGGACCCCAAACTCAAAACCCCAAGAAATATAATTGCCAAATTCCAGAGCTATCAAGTGAAGGAGAAAATATTACAAGCAGCCAAAAAGAAACAATTTAAATATCAAGGAGATACAGTCAGGATTACACAGGACCTTGCAGCTTCTACATTAAAAGATCAAAAGAATTGGAACCCAATATTCCGTAAGGCAAAGGAGTTGGGACTACAACCAAGGATTAACTACCCAGCAAAGTTCAGCATAACATTTCAGGCAAGGAGAAAGTCATTCAACGAAGGGATTTCCAGAGCTTCCTGACCAAAAACGCCAGAACTTAATAGACAATTGGATCTTCAAATGCAGGTCTCAAGAGAATCATAAAAAGGGGGGAGGAAAAAAAAAAACAACTTGTTACTCCATTAGGGCAAACTGTTTACTTCCCTATAAGTGAGGGTGGTAACTGTTAATCTTGAGAATTGTGTGGCTATTATGAAATATAAAAAGGATATGCATACGGGGAATAGGTATAAAGTAAATGATATCATGATAAAAAATATGATTTAAGTATGAGAAGGGATTGTAACAGGAGGTTTGAAAAGGAAGAAGGAGAAAATGGAAAATTACATCACAAGAAGGAGTACAAAATCATAGTAGAGGGAAATAGGGGAGGGACATGAGCATTGTGTGAGAGGTACTCTCATCTGATTTGTTTAAAGGACAGAACAATAAACTTAAGTAGATAATCCTAACTAGCTCTATAGGCAGTAGAAGAGGAAGGGGAAAGAAAGGGGAGGGAGGCTAAAAGGGAGGGAAGAAGCAATAAGAGTAAAGGGGAGTAAAAGGGAGGGGGCTAAAACAATGAGGGGAAGGCAGCAGGAGGAGGTGGTGAAAAGTGAATACTTTTGAGGAGGGGAAGGGAGACAGGAGAGCTAAAAGTACAAATGGTGGCAAAGAAGATGGAGGGAAATACACAGATTGTAATCATAACTGTGAATGTGAATGGAATGAATTCTCCCATAAAACGGAGATGGATAGGAGAATGAATTAAAAGTCACAATCCAACAATATGCTGCTTACAAGAAACACGTTTGAAATGGGGGGATACACATAGGATAAAGGTCACAGGATGGAGCAGAATATATTTTGCTTCAGCTGTTGTAACAAAGGCAGGAGTAGCAATCCCAATCTGAGACAAAGCAGAAGCAGAAATAGATCTAATCAAAAGGGATAAGGATGGAAACTATATCCTGCTAAAAGGCACCATAGACAATGAAGAAATATCATTACTAGACATGTACGCTCCAAGTGGTATAGCATCCAGCTTCTTAGAAGAGAGGTTGGGGGAGTTGAAGGAAGAAATTGACAGCAAAACTATACTAGTGGAGGACCTCAACCTCCCTCTTTCTGAACTTGATAAATCTAAATTCAAAATAAACAAGAAATAGGTTAAGGAGGTAAATAAAATTCTAGGTAAGGTAGATATGATAGATCTTTGGAAAAAATTGAATAGGAATAGAAAGGAATATACCTTTTTCTCAGCGGTACATGGAACATTTGCAAAAATTGACCATGTACTAGGACATAAAAATCTCACAATCCAGTGCAGAAAGGCAGAGATAATCAATGCATCCTTCTCAGATCATAATGCAACAAAAATTATATGTAATAGAAGGCCATGGAAAGATAAAGCAAAAATCAATTGGAAACTAAATAATCTAATCCTAAATAAAGAATGGGTTAAAAGAAGATATCATAGAAATAATCAACAACTTCATTCAAGAGAATGAAAATAATGCACAACCTATCAAATCTTATGGGATAATGCAAAAGCAGTTCTTAGGGGAAGTTTTATATCTTTGAATGCCTACATAAGTAAAACAGAGAAAGAGGAAATCAGTGACTTGGGCATGCAGCTGAAAAAGCTAGAAAAAGAACAAATTAAAAATCCCCAAGAAAATAGCAAATTAGAAGTACTGAAAGCCAAAGGACAGATTAATAAAATTGAAATTAAGAAACTATTGAATTAATAAATAAAACCAATAGTTGGTTTTATGAAAAAACTAATAAAAATTGATAAACCTTTGGTCAATTTCATTTAAAAAAAGAAAGAAGAAAATCAAATTACTACTACTAGAAATGAAAGGGTTGAACTCATCTCCAATGAGGAGGAAATTAAAACAATAATCATAAATCACTTTGCCCAAATTTATGCCCACAAATTCGTATAATCTAAATGAGATGGATCAATATTTTAAAAAATACAATTTGCCCATATTAAAAGAAGAGGTAGTTGAATACTTAAACAACCCCACCTCAGAAAAAGTAATTGAACAAGCCATCAATGAACTCCCTAGGGAAAAATCTTCAGGACCAGATGGATTCACAAGTGAATTCTATCAAACCATTAAAGAGCAGTTAATTCCAATACTATATAGCCTATTTTTGTAAACTGGGGAAGGAGTCCTCCCAAATTCTTTCTATGATGCAAATATGGTTTTGATACCCAATCCAGGGAGAGACAAAACAGAGAAAAAAAATTATATACCAATTTCTCTAATGAATATAGATGCAAAAATTTTAAACAAGATTTTAGCAAAAAGAATACAGCATCTTATCAAGAAAATAATACATTATGATCAACTAGTATTCA